>PVKU01009289.1:0-63786 GCA_004027475.1 Anoura caudifer
ATACAGAGAACAGACTGATGGTTGCCAGAGGGGAGAGGGGCTGGGGGACTGGGTGAAAAAGGTGAAGGGACTGAGAAGTACAGATTGGCAGTTGCAAAATAGTCACAGGGATGTAAAGTACAGCGTAGTCAATAATATTGTAATACTATGCATGGTACCAGGTAGGTAGTGGAAATCTCAGGGGGAACACTTTATAAAGAATATAATTGTCTAACCACTGTGTTCTACATCTGAAAATAATATAAAATAATATTGAATGTGAACTGTAATTGAAAAAAGATAAAACTTAAGTTGGACTCATTAAAAATGTATATGTTAGACACATGAAGGAAAGAGGAGAGATGGTAGGGGAGATGGAGAGGGTTTCACTGATAAAGTGACATTTGAGTAGAGATGGTAGGAAATGAAGGAGCAAGATGAAAATAATAGGGAAAAGAACATTTAATGAAGAAACAGCTACTGTGTTGGGAGAATAGTAACAAGGGTCCAGTGTAGCTGGAATGGAATGAACAAGAATTGCTAGATGAGAGGGTCAGAAAATTATGGGTGTGTGATGGTGGCTCGTATGGGGTGAGTAGCAGGGACATGGGCAGATCTTTATATAAGGCCTTATAGTCCATTTTAAACACTTGAGCTTTTTCTGTAAATGAGAAGGGATGGTATTAAGCAGAGTTGATAAGAGCAAAGATAACTTGGATAATGCTTGGAAAGTAGACTATAAACAGGCACAGTAGCAATTGGAAGACTATTTAGGGTGCCACTTCAATATTCAGATGAGGAATGATATATAATACATTATAAAAATCATATTGAGCAATGCACCCGTTTACTAGAGCTGCCATTAAAGTACCCCAGACATTAGGGTATCTTAGACAAAAGAAATTTATTTTCTGATAGTTCTGTAGGTCCAACATTAAGATGTTAGCAGGTTTTGTTCATTCTGAGGCCTCTCTTCTTGGCTTTTGGACGGTCTTCTCCTCACTGTGTCTTGTGGCCTTTCCTCTGTGCATGTGCATCCTGGTGTCTCTTTTTGTGGTCAGCTTCTTCTTCCTATAAGGACACCAGTCAGGCTGGATTTGGGCTGACCCTAACCACCTCTTTTTAATGTGATAACCTCTTCAAAGGACCTATTTCCTAGTACAGTCATATTCTCGGGTACTGGGGTTAGGATTTCAACATAGGAATTTTGGAGAGGATGTAATTTCAGCTCATAACAAGTGGTAAGAGTTATGCGCTCTTTTGAATTGTCTTTTCTACTATTCTCTCAGTTTTTGATTCAGCTGGACAACTTTTATAGTTACGTGTGTGTGTGTGTGTGTGTGTTGTTTCTAATCCAGAGGTACACTTTTCATTTTTTAAGATGGTGTGTAGAGCATTAATGAAAAGCTATAGTTTACTTACATTAGGATTGTAAGAGAGAACTAAGCACAACATGGTAAAAGTTAGTTTTACATGTGTTTCATGCAGTTGCAGTGATTTGACATTGTGGGTTATTTTTTCTTTTTGGATCCTGCGTTCTCTAAGTTTGTCTTTTGGCCTTGTTGCCTTTTACCTTGTATGTATAAAGAAAAACATTGCAAGTTGTAATGTTACAGATCGGGCACACAGTCGTTTTGAAGGTGGTGAAGACTTTCAAATAAAAGAAATTAAATTTTGTGTGAATAGGTGTGGCCAAACATGTTGGTGATGCCCTCAAAGAACATGCTTCCAGATCATCTCGAAAGATTTGCACTATTGGAATAGCTCCATGGGGAGTGATTGAAAACAGAAATGATCTTGTTGGGAGAGATGTAAGAATGATTTTAAAATTTCTTGTATTTGAACTTATGTGTAAACAAAGTCAAAGCAAGGATCTTATGAGTCAACTTAAAATATTTATGAACATGGCATACTTTTCAAATTACCCTTAAAAATGTTTTTGTGAGGTCTTCTGATCCTTTTGAAAATGCATTCATAGATATAAATAATTGACATTGTGGTTTCAGTATTTTGGTCTCTGCCTTTTTGTTCAATTACTTTACCTTTTCTGTATCATGCCAGTGTTTGCAATTTAAATTTTTAATGACTTCATGATGTTAAGAACTAATTTTATTGCCGCTAAGAGTACTAATTAAATGGTAATGTTCCTTTGAATAGGTTAAAAACATGAATTGATTATATTTATCCAGAGATTATTAAAAATGAATTACTAAATTATAATGATTACTTTGAAATGCAATTAAATTTCTAATTTTATTTTTAAAGATTCAGCTTATGGCTAGAAAAATAGCAATATGACATTTGATTGCTTTTATTTAGTGTCCTTTATGTATTGCTCTTTATTCACCAATAACATAATTGTTTTTTCACATTATTTATTTATTTGCTGCTGCTTCCTTTGCCTATGATAATGAAATAGTATATTTTCTGCAATGGAAGTCAAAATATAATTATCATTCAACCAATCTTCAGCTGCTTAAATGCTTGTGGTTTGGATATATCCTTTGACACTTTCTATTTGTTGGCATAGGTAAATGGAATTTTACCTCTTACTTTGTCTTACAGATTATTTCAAAGTTCATTTTTATTTTACATTTTATTACACTTAATCCTTGCCACTAACTCTTATATTTGATATTGTTTAGGTGGTTGCTCCTTATCAAACCTTATTGAACCCTCTGAGCAAATTGAATGTTCTAAATAATCTACATTCCCATTTCATATTGGTGGATGATGGCACTGTTGGAAAGTATGGGGCAGAAGTCAGACTGAGAAGAGAACTTGAAAAAACTATTAATCAGCAAAGAATTCATGCTAGTAAGGGAATTTATAAATTCGTATTGTTGAAATTTTCTGAGCTCTATTACTAGCCAGCAACATTCTTAAAAGACAGAATGGTCTTTGAAGTGGTCCTTTTATTGGGTTGGCCAAACACTGTATGGTTTTTTTGTAAAATAAAAGACACATTTTTCATTTTCACCAATAACTTTGATTTGGATTATTTTGAGTATGTCGATTATCTTCCATGTGGTATAACATTAATTGTTCTCAATTAGTGTCTTGATTTGATTGCTATCATCTTCAACTGGTCTACCATACCTTGAAATACCATCCAGTGAGAAATCTCCAGCCCCAAACTTTGCAAACCACTTTTAACAAATTTGATCTGTCACAGCACTTTCTCTGTACGCTGCACGAATCTTTTTTCTTTTTTCTTTTTGCATTTCAGTTGCATTTTTACCTTTCCTGAAATAAAGCATAATAGGCTGAATTTGTTTCATATCTTCTTCTATCTTCAGTATTAAAATAGCTACACAAAAATTTATCAGTTTTGGTTAGTCTTTTTTTTAAATGAATGCTGATATGACAGCTGTCACAATACAGTCTAACAAAATTGTTTTGAATGAAGTTAAAGACAACTAAGTGCTACTAGAGCCAACCTACAGAAGAAACGCAATGAAATTTTTGGCCAACCCAGTATTTTGTAGCGAGATAATGTATGAAACAACTGAGAATGAATGAACTTAGATGAAATAAGGTGCCCTAGGAAAAGAAGTCTGAGGCCAAATAAGGTACTCAGATATTGAGGCCAAAACCACAAAAGTTTGGTGGAAGCTCTGTTGCTATTGTAATCCCACTGTAGCCCAAGGAATTCAGAAATCTTAATGTGTGATATATTCTAATGTATGGCTTTGAAATTCAAGGTAAAAGAGTAACAGAGGAAAATCTGATTTATTGCAAAGTAAGAATCACCTTGCTTAAAGTTTATAACATGAGTAGGTATCACTCTTTGGTAGTTGTACCTTAAAAGTTGGAATTCTTGATACTGGTCTTTTTCAACCAGAGTCAAGCTTTTTGGTTTAACATTTAGATATTTATTTTTAAAAGAAATTATGTAATTGTAGGATATCGAGAAGATGAGCTCTTTGCAAAGTGAAGTAGAAATTCAAAACTATAGGACAGTGTATTCAGACTATGATGGAGTCATAGCAGCTCTTAAAAATTAGGAATGTGTAGGAATCCTACAGTAACCTACTTTTGAATTCTCTTAACTGCTTTGCAGATTATTGTTGAAAACAAAAATTGGTATTCTTCACTAAATTTATTTCTGTTACTCTAGTAGAGGTCTTGGATTTTATTAATCATTTCCTTTTATGTAATCCTGAATCTGTCATTAATTTCTATATTAATGTCTCAATATGTTTGAAATCAGAATGATACAGTTTAATAATAATAAAAACATATATTAGAAATTCAGTGATGCAGTAATTAAGAAGTAAACTCTAAAACAAATTAATGTTATACATTTCTCATCATGAGTTCAGTTAGTGAAATATACAAAGTAATGTTACTTTTCAATAAATACATAAATTCTAATGTATGCCTAATTGTGCATTGGATTTCCTAATTTTGTCATTTTGAACATACTTTGAGTCAGTGAAAAAGTAACATATTCAGTATTTATTTATGCCAGCCTATTATTATGTTGAGTGTTGAAAATAAAGTCAACACAGTTTTGGGATAAATTATATTGGCCTTTTATTTTGTTTTATCGAGTAAAAAATAATGTTAAATCACTAATATTGCCTAATATCTTCATTAAACTTTTACTTTTTTTAGGAATTGGTCAAGGTGTTCCTGTGGTGGCACTTATATTTGAGGGTGGGCCAAATGTTATCCTCACAGTTTTAGAATACCTTCAGGAAAGTCCTCCTGTTCCAGTTGTTGTATGTGAGGGAACAGGCAGAGCTGCAGATTTACTAGCGTATATTCATAAACAAACAGAAGAAGGAGGGTAAGTATTTGATTACAACAAATTTTTAATAACTTTATGTAAAGGAGCATGTGGTGTTTTGGGATATTAGATTCATTTCAGTATGTTATGAACATGAAAATTTGAACTTTAATACAATATAACTTGTTAAGGCTTCAGGAAATAGCTTGTCTGACACATTATTGGAATGAGTTAGTATTTTGCCATGTACAATGTGTACTTTTTTGCCCAAATTTTTGAAGGAAGAATAAAGATGTGCATTGTATATGGGTAGTACCCCAAATATGTTGTATCAGTTCTTGTGTTTTGTAATTATTTGTTACATAAAATTTCTTGTACCATATGTTCAAAATTAAATTCTAAAATTCCTTTATAATACAAAAAAAAAACCCAAGTATATAAATATAAATAAATAATTGAGTTTAAAATGTTAAAGAAAAGCTTTTTTCCCCTGAAAGTTTGGGCTAAAAAATGTGGGTACACATTATACATGGCAAAATATGGTAAAAGGTATTAGTCTTCTTAAAGGACAATTTTGCAAGACATATCAAACATACAGAAGCACATTATTTATTGACCCAGTAGTTCCATTTCTGAGAATTATATCTGCAGATGTACTTGTATAGATATGAATAATGTTATGTGTAAAGCTACTTGTTATGGCAATGTTTGTAATAGTAAAAGATTGGAGCAAAGTAGAATGTATGTTAAAGGGACTAAGTAAATAAATTATGGTCTGCACAGTGGAATAGTTTGCAGCTGAGGAAGGTTGGTATCTGTGTACTAGATTTAGAAGATTACCAATATGTATACAGAAGAAGGAAAATGCATAGTAGCATGCATATCATGCTACCTTTTATGTAGGAAAAAAAGAGGGAATAATTATTTGTATATATAGGAAGGAATCCTGGAAAGTTATACAAACTAATAGTGTTCTTTAAAAGCAGTTGAGATGAAACTAGGCAGATGGAAGTCAGTGGGAAGGAGACTTTATGAATTTTATACACACACACACACACATTTATTTATTTATTTATTTACTTACTTACTTACTTATTTATTTATTATTTAAAGATTTTATGCCCTGGCTGGTGTGGCTCAGTGGATTGAGTGCTGGCCTGCGAACCAAAGGGGAATCACTGCTTCAATTCCCAATGCAGGGCACATGCCTGGGTTGTGGGCAAGGTCCCCAGTAGCGGGGCGTGCAAGAGGCAACCAACCACACACTGATGTTTCCCTTTCTTTCTCCCTTCCCCTCTCTCTAAAAACAAGTAAATAAAATCTTTTGAAAAAGAAGAAAAACTATTTTATTTAGGTGGGTAGGGTGGGAGAGTAATGGGGGGGATGTGGGGACAACTGTAATTGAACAATAATAAAAAAAGAGTTTATTTAATTTTAGAGAGGGGGGAGGGAGGGAGAAAGAGGGAGAGAAACATTGATGTACAATGTGCAAGAGATAACATCGATCAGTTGCCTCTCACATGCCCCCAACTTGGGACCTGGCCTGTGACCCCCAGGTATGTGCCCTGACTGGGAATTGAACCAGCTACCTTTTGGTTCACAGCGTGGCACTCATTCCAGCCATACCAGCTAGGGCCATTTTTATATTTTAGAGTATTTTAAATCATTATATTTTTGAGTCATATAAATATAATACCTGTTGAGAAAAAAATTAAAATGTGCATGTTCTCATGTTTAGGACATCTTGGTGAAATACTGCTTTATACACAATAACATCTTAAAATTATCTTTATATAATATCTTATAAAATATGAGTACTGATATTGAAACACCTGCCTTGGAGAAAAATTTCAGAATAATTCAAAGAGAAAAATAACCCATTTCATTCTCCCCCTTATAGCTTACAGTGAGATCCTCATGGAGGAGAAAATTTCAATGCAGGTCAAGTGTTTAATATTAACACAGTAGCTTTAAAGGTCTTATTACATCAGTCCACCTGTACTTCATATTAGATCTACATATAATGAAAATTGAAATCAGTGAATTAAGTTTTATGTTTCCTCTTACTCTAGGAATCTGCCTGATGCAGCAGAACCTGGTATTATTTCAACTATCAAAAAAACATTTAACTTTGGCCAGAGTGAAGCAGTTCATTTATTTCAAACATTGATGGAGTGCATGAAAAGAAAGGAGCTTGTAAGTAGCTTTTAGCAGAGTAAGCCTTTTAATTCAGAGCACATTCTGAATTGCTGGAAACTTCTGTTTTTATTTTGGATTTTGAGATTTTTAAATCATTTTAACTGTGTAAAGATGTCATTTATTGTTTTAAGTTGAAAGCTATTGAAGAAGGATAATAGTTTTTATATAGTATTGAGATATGTATTGGCACTTATGTTTTAGGAAAAGTTTCATAACCAGACCTCAACAGATTATGTCTAGGGATAAAAAGCCCACTAAAGTGTTATTAATGGCCTCTTTAAAATATATTTAGAAATAAAAAAACAAACTATTTTACTCTGAGTGCTCAAATTAAAAATTAGTGCTGCTTAATTTCAGTCATCTAAAAATGGGTCATCTTAAGTTTGCAGAGGAAATCTTTTATCAACTCTATAAGTAGCAGATAGTTTGCTGTTTTCTTTTATGTATTTTACTTCTGTACACTTGGAAATGACGTTAGTTGAAAAATTTGTATTGGGTTATTAAAATAGTCTTTTACTTTATAAAAAAAGGTTATTACATAAATACCTCTGAAATGGTATTATATTTCAAATAATTTCAAAAATTTTCCAGTTTAATAAAAATTTCTCACCAAAGACACACAATTATTTGAATTAAGTGTTCACTCTGTAGAAGGAACAGCAGGATTTTCCCAGATAAGTTTCCCAGTCCCTAAGTTGCTTATTCTAGTAAAGATAGTTAGATAGGTTAAAAAAATGAATGTAATATGAAACCAAACATTTTTAGTGTACTTGCCATTTTATTTGGTAAATTATACGAAGTCTTTTAATTTCATGTTTTTGGTTCCTTATTTCTGTCCAAAAAAATACCACCCCCCTCATTATATTTTCCATGTAGTTTGAAATCACTTTCTGCTTTATGTGTCTTATGCCTTAACTTTTAAAAGGTAAAGACAGGCCTGACAGGTGTGGCTCAGTTGGTTGGGTGTCATGTTGCAAATAAAAAGTCACCAGTTGAATTCCAGTCAAGGCACATGCCTGGGTTGTGGGCCAGGTCCCTGGTTGGGGATGTCCAAGAAGCAACTGATCAGTGTTTCTCTCCTCCTCTTTCTCCCTCCCTTCCCCTTTCTCTAAAAATAAATAAATAAAATCTTTAAAGAAATTAAAAATGTAGACATAATAATATGAATTAATCTTTAAATAGATCACTGTTTTCCACATTGGATCAGATGAACATCAAGATATAGATGTAGCGATACTTACTGCACTGCTTAAAGGTAAGACTTAATTACTGTTTTTTATTTGTAAGGTCTTTCATTTATATCCTATTTCTATAAGATAGGACTTTTTAATTTAGCAAAGTGTTTGGGAACTGAATTTTCCAATAATTTTTTTTTGTGAAAGACGCTGTTAGCTTTCTTTGACAATTAGTTAGCTTTCTTTGACTATTAGTTAGCTTTTATTTTTATTTTGTAGAATTATTTTGAGGTTATAGTAGTATTTATGCCACCAGACACATTTAATTTTTTTGTTAAGAATGTGTCTCATTTTTAACTGGCTAAAAATAAAGGTATAATGTATATTAGTTGATAGAAATTTAAGATAGTGTTCTTGAGCATGCTGTTTTCATTCTGAAGAGAAATTTGGAAAGAAAACCAAAGATACTTCTAGGACTAAAGAATTAATACTTATACACAATTGAACTGTTTTCCTGTCAGTATCTTGCCAAAAATATCCAAGTGATAAAATAAACAGTGTTACAGTGAAAAATCTTTTCAAAAATTAGAAACTAAATGGTGTCCCATCTGGGTGCCTGAAAGTTCAAGTGTGCAGTGAGTTGGCAGGAGCAGAGCAAGAGATCACTGTTGTTTTATCATCATTCACAAGAGTTTCCCAAATATTAGGCCACAATAAATTGCCAGTACATCAAACATTTAAGAAATACTAAAATAAAACATATACATCATCTTGAGGATAAGAGACCATAGTAATAGGAAACCCAGCAACCATTCACAGAAAGATCAATAAATGGGATTGCATAAAAGTAAAAAGAGAACACCTAATATATTTTCCATGTACTTTCTGTGTGCTAGCCATTGTGCTTTAGTGGTTGAGAGTGTTTAACTCACTTTCTATCTTTACAGTAGCCTAAAGTGGAAGATTTCCTATTCTTTTCCTCATTTTATACATGAGGAAATTAAGGAACCAGGAGTATGGAGGGATGACAATAAGCTGTTACAGATTAATAATAAAAAAGAATGATTACCTCATGGGAAAATAGGCCAGAATTTATGTAAAAGATATGAGCAGGATATTATAAATGCTTGGGGGAAATGTGGAAAGATGATCAGTGTTATAAGTGAAGTAACCTAGTCAGAGAAAAGACAGATACCAAATGATATCATTTAAATGTGGAATCTAATGAACAAAAACTGACAAAACAGAAACAGGCAAGGATACTTGGGACCGCTCTTATGGAAGAGGGAGGAGGGAAGGTGGGGTGAAAGAAGACAAGGGATTAGCCATAGATAGGTATTCATAGCCCATAGACACAGACAACAGTGTGGTGATGGCCAGAGGGAAGCAAGAGTGGGGTTACGTGCAGGTAGGCAAAGGAGGGGCAAGTGGGGATATCTGTAATGGTGTCAACAATAAAAATAAAGTTAAAGACAAAAGCTTTTTATCCCTTTACTGGGTATACTTAATACCTCTGATAAATGTTACAGCCTTTCTGGATATATTTTGGCAGTATATCAAAAGCTTTAAAATATCCTTCAATCTACCAATTTGGCTTCTACAAAATCATATTGTGTAAATAGTCAGTCATGTGCCCAAAAATATACTCACCAAAAATTTCAAAATGACCCTAATGTCCACAAGTCATAGAAAACTAAGGTATGAAATTAGGATACATAAAGTAGGCTGCTAAATAGTTTATATAGTATGGTCCACTTTTGTATAAGTAATTAAAGGTATACATATGAATTTATCGGGTTGGCAAAAAAGTCCTTTTAGTTTTTTCCGTAAAATAAAAGATAACATTTTTCATTTTCACCAATAACTTTCTATTGATTTGGATATTTTGAGTACGTCAGCTATCTCCTGCTATTGGCTTCTAGTGGGTAGAGGCCAGGGGTGCTACTAAACATCTTCCAATGCATCAGACAGCCCCACAGCAAAGAATTATTTGGCCAAAATGTCAGTAGTACCAAGGAGCTTCGCAAAAACACTTTTGACATGCTTGATCAGTCATAGCATCTTCTCCATACAATGCACAATTTTTTTTTTTTTTTTTGCGTTTCAGTTGGGTTTTTACTTTTCTTGAAATAATAAAGCATAATATACCAAAAATGTTGTGTATTTTTTCCATCTTCAATATTAAAATAGCTGCAAAAAATTTACCAATTTTGATCAGTTTTTATAAGTGCATGCTGATCTGACAGCTGTCACAATACAACCTAACAAAATTGTTTTGACTGAAGTTAAAAACAACTAAGCACTGTTAGAGCCATTGTACAGAAAAAACTAAGTGAACTTTTTGGCCAACCTACTGTATATGCACAGAAAAGCACCTATAAGGATATTTTTCATGTTAACAGTCTCTCTATGATAGAAACAAGTCATCTTGTTTTCTTCTTTTTGTTCTACATTATGAATTGCTTGTAGTGAATAAGGCTGTGTCTTTTGTATATAGAGTTGGGAAATGAAAGTCCTTAGCCCTTGGGGTAAACTTATCTCTCTGAGGCAGGCTACCTTCTGAACAGTGACAGCTTGTAAGTTAGTTAAAAAAGGAGGGGGAAGAATTTGTGAGTGTTCATATTTAATGGAGATAAATTAATTTAACCTGTGAACTATTTTATTTGACTAGGTACAAATGCATCTGCATTTGACCAGCTCATCCTTACATTGGCATGGGATAGAGTTGACATTGCCAAAAATCATGTATTTGTTTATGGACAACAGTGGCTGGTATGTAAAATAATCTGTATATTCAGTGTAATTACATTAAACTAAGTAGTAACAAAATGTTTGTTGGAACTGTGACCAGACTTGACATTTTACCTGTAAAATGCAGAATTAGTTTTCCCTAAACATTTCTACAACATTCACATCCATTTAAGATTTAATAAATTCTGTTTGCTGATTTGGTAAAACCTTGCTTGTAGAGCTCTCTGAAAATCTAGAACTAGAAAAAATCATAGAAATAATGTTGCATGCATCTATGTTCATCAGCGGGGATCACAGCCTGTAATTTTCTTTTCTTGTGGTGTTCTTGTCTGGTTTTGGTATCAGGGTAATGCTGGCCTCATAATATTAGTTTGGAAGAGTTCCCTTCTCTTTGCGTTTTGAGAGTCTGAGAAGGATTGGTATTAATTCTTCAAATGCTTGGTAGAATTCACCAGTGAATCTCTCTGCTCCTGGATTTCTGTTTGTTGGAAGTTTTCTTTTCTTTCTAAGATTTTATTTATTTTTAGTGAGTGGGAAAGGGAGAGAGAAAGAGAAGGAGAGAAATATTGATATGAGAGAGAAGCATAGATTGGTTACCTCCCATATGCTCCCTGACTGGGGACTGAACCCACAACCTAGGCATGTGCCCATGACCAGGAATCTAACTGATAACCCTTCTCTTTGTGGGTTGATGTCCCACTGAGTCCCACTGGTCAGGGCAATTGGGAGGTTTGTCACTATTGATTCAAAACTGATGCCCTGGCTCGTGTGACTCAGTTGGTTGGAGTGTTGTCCTGTAACCGAAAAGTTGTTGGTTTGATTCTCAGTCAGGGCACATACCTAAGTTGCAGGTTGATCCCGGGTCTGGGAGCTTGCAACTCCCAGTCTGGGCACTGATCTGTGGTCCCAGCCTATGTGGGAGGCAACTGATTGATGCTTCTCTCTTACATCATTGTTTTTCTTTCTCACTTCCTCTCTTGCTACAAAAAACAAAAAAGGACCCTGATGTCCTGGCAGGTGTGGCTCAGTTGGTTGGAGCATTGTCCCATACATTGAAAGGTGGTAGGTTCATTCCAAGTCAGAACACACACCTAGGTTGTGGGTTTGATCCCCAGTCAGGGGTCAAATGAAAGGCAATCAGTCAGTGTTTCTCTCTTTCCTCAATATTTCTTTCTCTCTCTCCCTCCCCCACTTCTCTCCCTCTCCCTGTCTCTCCCTTTCTTCCTCTGTCTACCACCATCACCCCCTGCTACTCCCTCTCTAAAAGCAATGAAAAAATGTCCTTGAGTGAGGATAAAGAAACCTGATTACTAGCAGTAATTAGTCTGTTCAGCTTTTCTATTTCTTTATGACTCTGTCTTGATAGGTTGTATGTTTCTAGGAATTTGTCCATTTCTTCTTTTGTTGCATAATTGTTCATAGTAGTCCCGTATGAATGATCCTTTGTATTTCTTTGGTATCAGGTGTAGTAACTCTCTTTTCATTGTATTTATTTGAGTCCTGTATGTTTTTCTTGGTAAGTTCATTTTTATTTCTTGGTTTGTCAATTTAATCTTTTCGGAGAACCACTTCTGAGTTTTTTTGTCTTTTCTATTGTCTTTTTGGTTTTAGTTTTATTTCTTCTCTAAACTTTGTTATTTCCTTCTTTCTATTCACTTTGGCCTTTGTCCTTTTTCTGATTCCTGAGGTAGAAAGCTAACACTTTTTGCATTTCTGAGGTAGGTGTTTATTGCTATGAACTTATCTCTTAAAATTGCTTTTGCTGTATCCTACAAATTTTGTTATGTTGTATTTATTTCCATTTTCATTTCTGTCAGTATTTTCTGATTTTTTTGTTTCCTCTTTGACTTATTGCTTGTTCAGTAGCATGTTGTTTAACTTCCACACACTTGCGAAGTTTCCATTTTTCTTTGTATAATTAATTTCCAATTTCATATTATTATGTTTGGAAAAGATGCTTGATATTATTTCAGTTCTCTTAAATTTATTAAGACTTGTTTAGTGGCCTGAAAAATATTCCATGTTCATTGAGAAGAATGTGTGTTCTGTTGCTTTTGGATGGGATGTTGTGTATGTATCTGTTAAGGCCCATTAGTCTCAAGTGCCATTTAAAGCTGATATTTCCTTATTGATTTTTTTGGGGGGGGATCTGGATGATCTCTCCATTGATATAAGTGGGATATTAAAGTTCCTTGCTATTGCATTGCTATTTTGCTTTTTGGGTCTATTAATATTTGCTTTATATATTTAGGTGCTCCCTATGTAGGGTGCATAAATGTACAGATTTTATATGCTGTTGTTGGATGAACCACTTTATTACTATGTAATGCCCATCTTTGTCTCTTTTTCAAAAATTATATTTCATTGGTTATGCTGTTACAGTTGTCCTGATTTTTCCCCCTTTGTCCCCCTCCCCAGTGGCCCCTACCCTGTCTCAGACAATCCCCACACCGTTGTTCATGTCATGGGTCATACATTTAAGTTCTTAGGCCATTCCATTTCCTATACTGTACTTTACATCCCATGGCTGTTCTGTACCACTTATATGTACTTCTTAATTCCCTCACCTCTTCACCCATCCTTCTCCCCCTCTCCCATCTGGCAACCTTATGATAACTAACTTCTTTTCTCTTTTAAGAGTCTCTCTTTATCTTAACCTTTGGTCCTTTACTAATGATGTGTCTTGGAGTGGGCTTTTTTGCATCCATCATAATTGGGACTCTCTGTGCTTCCTGGACTTGCATGTCTATTTCCTTATCCAAATTAGAGAAGTTTTCTTTCAATATTTTGTCAGCTAGATTTCCAATTTCCATTTTTGCTTCCATGTTGATTTGATTCTTGGCTTCATCTACTCTACTGCTGTTTGCCAGTAAATTGTTCTTCATTTCAGTTAGTAAACCATTTCTGACTGGCTCTTTTTTATGCGGCTGAGGTCCTCACTCAGTTCCTTGATCATCCTTATAAACAGTGTTTTGAACTCTGCATCTGATAATTTTTTTTAATCCCCATTTCATTTAGCTGTTTTTCTGGAGTTTTGTTCTATTCTTTCATTTGTGCCATGTTTCCTTGTCTCCTACTTTTGGCAGCCTCCCTGTGTTTGTTTCTATTTATTAGGTAGAGCTGCTGTGACTCCATGTCTTGGTCATGTGGCTTAATGTAGTAAGTATCTTGTAGGGTCCAATGGCACAGGCTCCCCTGTCACCCATGCTTTGTACTCAAGATGTACCCTTCGTGTGGCCTGAGTACACCTTCCTGTTGTAGTTGAGCCTTGATTGCTGTTGGCAGGTCAGTGGAAGGGATTTACCCAGGCCAGTCAGCTGCAAAGACTATCTATGACCAAAGACCAGCAACCTCTGCCCTCCATGGAAGATCAGCTCTGCAAGGCCAGGCTGGTGGTGCTCTGATGTACACTGTAGTCATCCGCTGGGTGTGCAGGCTCTGGATTTTCCTGTGTGGTGCAGGCCTAGGTCAGCCCCCATCTTTGTTTTGCCCAGGGCCACCCTGCCTAGGTTGTAAAGCAATCTGAGATGGCTGCTATTTGTGCTGGGCTTGGTCATCTTCGTCTCTTATTAGTTTTTTCTTTAAAAGTCTGTTTTGTCTGCTACAAGTATGCTTACTCTAGCTTTTTTTAATTCTCTGTTTGCATGGAATATCTTTTTCCGTCCCTTTTCTTTCAGTCTGTCTATGTATACATTTAAAGTGATTCTCTTGTAGGCAGCATATAGGTGGGTTTTGTTTTTTTATCCATTCAGCCATTGTATGTCTTTTGATTAGAGCATTTATTTCATTTACATTTAAGGCAATTATTGATGGGTATGTACATATTGCCATTTTGCTAATTGTTTTCTAGCTGTTTTTGTAATTTCTCTCTGTTTCTTCTCTTGCTCTCTTCATTTGTGGTTTGATGACTTTTGTTAATCATATATTCTTTTTATCTTTTGTCTATTAACTATGGGTTTTTTGGTTTGTGGTTACCATGAAGGTTACATATAATAGCTTATAACTGTAATAGTCTATTTTAAGTTTATAACAACTTAAGTTTGATCTTATTCCAAAGCTCAGCATTTTTACTCCTCCTATGATGTTTTATGTTTTTCACATTTTAGATCTTTTTATCTTGTATATTTATTAATTGTTATAATCATAGTTATTCTTACTACTTTGGTCTTCTAACCTTTTTACTACCATTATAGGTGATGAATACATAATCTTTACTTTTACCTTTTAATCCACTATCTTTTCTTTTACCTTTCCAGTGAGATTTGTTCTTTCATATATTAATGTTTTCTTATTACTACTCAGAATCCTTTTTTTTTTTTTCAGCTTAATTAAATCCCTTTAACATTTCTTGGAAGGTAGTTTAATGGTAATGAACTCCTTTAGCTTTATTTTTTCTGGAAAACCCATGATCTTGTCTTCAATTCTGACTGATAACTTTTCCAAGTAGAGTAGTATTTGGAAGATACCTTCCTTAGCATTTTGAATCTATTGTGCACTCCCTTATGGCCTGCAAAAGTTCTGCTTACGGGAGTTCCATGTATGTAGCAAGTTGTTTTTCTGTGGCTGCTTTTAATGTTCTCTCCTTGTCTTTAACTTTGACATTTTAATTATGTATCTTGGTATGATTTTATGGGGGTTTACCTTAATTTGGAACTTTCTGAGCTTCCTGGATCTGATGTGTTTCTTTTCTCCAATTAGGGAAGTTTTCTACCACTGTTCCCTCAAGTAAGATTTTTGCCCTTTTCTCTCCCTGTTCTCTTTCTGGAGTCCCTATAATAGGATATTAATTCATTTGATGTTGTCATATAAGTTAATTAAGCTATTTTCACTGTTTTTCCTTCTTTTTTTCTTTTTGCAGCTCTGATTGGGTGAGCTCCACTGCTCTGTCATTGAGTTCACTGATCCTTTGTTCTGATTTATCTAGTCTGCTATTGAAGCTTTCTGATGTAATTTTCTTTAGGCCTGTGACTTTTTGTACATTCTCATACTTTCCATTTCTTTTCTGAAGTTCTCGCTGTGTTTATTCATTCTTCTTTCCCAGTTCAGTGAGCAACTTTTTGACCATTACTTTGAACTCTTTTATCAACTAATTTATTTTTGTCCATGCCATAAAGATTTTTTCATGTAGTTTTAGCTTGTTCTTTCATCAGCATTATATTTGTTTTTTCATTTTGCTTGACTCTCTTTATTGGTTTCTATATAGTACATGAAACGACGACTTCTTTCAGTCAGTCTTGAAGTAATGTAATGGTCTTGTGTAGGAGATGAAATTTGTCATTTAAATCTGCCTTAGCTCTTTATTGTCACTGAAACCTTTGTGCTTGTCCAAGCAGACTATTAATATTTTTATTAACTCCCAGTAGTCAAGGATGTGCTATGATCTGTCAGTGCCCTTAAAGGGAAGAACTCAGCACCTTGATTCAGACTGATTGAATCAGGCTCTTAGACAACAGCTTTAAAATATTCTCAACTGAATGTTAGGAAGCCAAATTCGACACTACATTGAAAGGGTCATTACCACAATCAGGTAAGATTTATTTCAGAGATGCATGGGTGGTTTAACATCCACAAATCAGTCAGTGTCATACACTGAATTAACAAAGGTTAAAAAAATGATCATCTCAGTACATACAGGTAAAGCATTTGATAGACTTCAACAGCATTTATGAAAAAGCTCAACAAAGTGGCTATAGAGGGAACATACTTCAACATAATAAAGGCCATATATGACAGGTCCACGGGTAATGTCTTACTCAATGGTGAAAAGCTGAAAGCTTTTTTCCTAATATCAGGAATAAGGATGTCCACTCTCACCACTTTTATTTGACATATTATTGGAAGCCCTAGCCAGAACATTTAGGCAAGGAAAAGGAATAAACAGTATTCAAATTGCAAAAGAAGAAATTAAATTGTCAAAATTGTCACTATTTGCACATGACATATGTATGAAAAACCTTAAAGACAGACCCCATCAAAGAATGTTAGAACTAATAAATTTAGTATATTTGTAGGATACAAAATCAATACACAAAAGTCTGTTGCGTTTCTTTCCTTTTTAATGGTAGGCCATCTACATTTTTTATTTATTTATTTTTAACATTTTTTTAAATTGTTGTTCAAGTACAGTTTTCTGCCTTCCCCCCCACCCCTCCTCACTACTCTAGCCCTCCCTGCCTCCCTCTCCTGTTTCCACCCCCTCTTTTTATTGTCCATGTGTCGTTTATAATTGTTCCTGCAAACCCTTCACCCTTTTCCCCTATAATCCCCTTCCCTCAT
Source organism: Anoura caudifer (assembly GCA_004027475.1). Lineage (NCBI taxonomy): Eukaryota > Metazoa > Chordata > Mammalia > Chiroptera > Phyllostomidae > Anoura > Anoura caudifer. Next base: position 17,116 of record PVKU01009289.1, read on the forward strand.
CCCTCTGGTCACTGTCAGCCTGTTCTCAATTTCAGTGTCTTTGGTTATATTTTGCTTGCTTATTCGTTTTGCTGATTAGGTTCCTGTTAAAGGTGAAATCATATGGTATTTGTCTTTCACTGCCTGGCTTATTTCACTTAGCATAATGCTCTCCAGTTCCATCCATGATGTCACAAAGGGTAGGAGCTCCTTCTTTCTTACTGCTGCACAGAATTCCATTGTGTAAATGTACCATAATTTTTTTGATCCATTCATTTACTGATGGGCATTTAGGGTGCTTCCAGCACTTGGCTATTGTAAATTGTGCTGCTAGGAACATTGGGGTGCATAGTTTCTTTTGGATTGGTGTTTCACGGTTCTTAGGATATAATCCTAGCAGTGGAATTGCTGAGTCAAAAGGCAGTTCCATTTTTAGTTTTTTGAGGAAATTCCATACTATTTTCCATAGTGGTTGTGCCAGTCTGCATTCCCACCAACAGTGCACTAGGGTTCCCTTTTCTCCACAACCTCTCCAACACTTGTTGTTTGTTGCTTTGTTTATGATGGCCATTCTGACTGGTGTGAAGTGGTATCTCATTGTGGTTTTAATTTGCATCTCTCGGATAGCTAGCGATATTGAGCATCTTTTCATGTGTTTCTGGACCCTCTGTATGTCTTCCTTGGAGAATTGTCTGTTCAAGTCCTTTGCCCATTTTTTAATTGGGTTGCTTGTCTTCTTAGAGTGGAGTCATGTAAGTTCTTTATATATTTTGGAAATCAAACCCTTGTCTGAAGTACCTTTGGCAAATATGTTTTCCTGTATAGTTCTCTTTTCATTTTTTTAAAAATATATTTTATTGATTATGCTATTATAGCTGTCCCGTTTCTCCATCATTCCCCTCCACCCTTCACACCACCTCCCACCCACATTCCCCCCTTTAGTTCATGTCCATGTTTCATAAGTTCTTTAGCTTCTAATTTTCCCACACTATTCTTGCCCTCCCCCTGTCTATTTTCTACCCACTGTCAATGCTACTTATTCTCTGTACCTTTTCTCCCTCCCTCCCTCCCTCCTCCTCCCACTCCCCTGTTGCAAACCCTCCATGTGATCTCCATTTCTGTGTTTCTGCTCCTGGTCTAGTTGTTGGCTTAGTTTGCTTTTGTTTTCGGTGTGGTTGTTAATATCTGTGAGTTTGCTGTCTTTTTACTGTCTTATTTTTTTATCTTCTTTTTCTTAGATAAGTCCCTTTAACATTTCATATAATAAGGGCTTGGTGATGATGGACTCCTTTGACTTGACCTTATCTTAGAAGCACTTTATCTTCCCTTCCATTCTAAATGAAAGCTTTGCTGGATAGAGCAATCTTGGATGTAGGTCCTTGACTTTCAGGACTTGGAATACTTCTTTCTAGCTCCTTCTTGCCTGTAAGGTCTCTTTTGAGAAATCAGCTGACAGTCTGATGGGAACTCTTTTGTAGGTGACTCTGCCTTTATCCCTTGCTGCTTCTAGAATTTTCTCCTTCATTTTAATCTTGGCTAATGTAATGATGATGTGCCTTGGTGTGTTCCTCCTTGGATCCACCTTTTTTGTGACTCTCTGAGCTTCCTGGACATCCTGGAAGTCTATTTCTTTTGCCAGATTGGGGAAGTTCTCATTTATTATTTGTTCAAATAAGTTTTCCACTTGTTTCTCTTCCTCTTCCCCTTCTGGTACCCCTATAATTCGGATGTTGGGACGTTTAAAGATGTCCTGGAGGTTCCTAAGCCTCTCCTCATTTTTTTGAATTCTTGTTTCTTCCTTCTTTTCTGTTTGGTTTCTTCATTCTTCCTTCTGGTCCACTTCATTGATTTGAGTCCCAGTTTTCCTCCCATCATTATTGGTTCCCTGTGCGTTTTCTTCATTTCTCTTATTGTAGCCTCCATTTGTTCCTCTAATTTGCGACCAAAATCAACCAATTCTGTGAGCTTCCTAATCACCAGAGCTTTGAACTGTGCTTCTGATAGGTTGGCTACTAGTGCTGTGAGCTCTGCATCTGCTAGGTTGACCACTTTCTGGTTGCTCGGATAAATTAGCACCGGGGCTGGTCTGTTCTCCCTTTTGAGCCATTCTTGGTTGTGGCTGTCAGGTAGTAAGGGGCAGAGCCTTAGGCATTCACCAGGGCAGGGTTGTGATGCTGGATGTGGGGGCAGGGTCCGAGAGGGAACAATGGTGCTTGCTCTGTTCTGTCCCGCGGATTCCAGTCCCTTCAGCCTCTTTCCCCTATCAAATTGGGCCCTTCTGGTGCTGATTTCCCTTTGGGTGGGCCTGCGCACACTCCAGGACCCCGCTCCCAAGGAACTCTCCTGTGAGTCTGGGACTCCTTCCCGGGACCTCAGCCCCTACAAGTATTTTCAGTGGGTGCTTTTAGGTTTCACTTCCTGGCGCTGGGGTCCTGCTTCTCGCAGTCTGTCTTGCTGCCCGTTTTTGCCTGGTTTATCTGTGCAGGAATGTGTGTCCGCAGTCCACTGCCTTGTGCGCCCCGCCTGACCTCCCCACGTTTGGCAACCTCGCCGCCTGTGCACCTGGAGTGACTACGCACCTGGGACCCCCAGCAGCTTATCCTCCCTTGATCCGACTCCGTGGGCCGTGGACTCTGCTGGCTGCTGACTCCGCCCCTCTTACCCATCTAGGTGAATGGTTGTCAGGCTCCCACACAATCCAATTTTCTCTCTGTCCTGGTTGGGTTTTCTTTTTTATTTTGGTTGTATATTTTTGTTGTCCTTAATCCTGGTTGTAAGAGGAGGCACGGTGTGTCCTGCTACGCCTCCATCTTGGCCAGAAGTCTCTCTCTTTTCATTTTGATGCTTTTTTCTTTAGCTGTGCAGAAGCTTTTTATGTTGATAAAGTCCCATTTGTTTATTCTTTCCTTTATGTCCCGCTCTAGGGGACATATCAGTGAAAATACTGCTGTGTGGAATATCTGAGATTTTCCTGCCTATGTTCTCCTCTAGGACTTTAATGGTGTCATGACTCATATTTAAATTTTTTATCCACCTTTAATTTATTTTTGTGTGTGGTATAAATTGATGTTTGAGGTTTTTTGTTTTTTGCATGTAGCTGTTCAGCTCTCCCAATACCATTTGTTGAAGAGGCGATTTTTACTCCATTTTATGCTGCTGTCCCCTTTGTCAAATATTAATTGACCACAGAGACTTGGGTTTATTTCTGGGCTCTCTGTTCTGTTCCATTGGTCTGTGTGTCTCTTCTTATGGCAGTACCAGGCTGTTTTGATTACAGTGGCCTTGTAATACACTTTGATATCAGGTGTTGTGATCCTTCCTACTTTTTTCTTCATTCTCAAAATTGCTGCTGCTATTCAGGGTCATTTATGGTTCCATATAAATTTTTGAAGTGTTTGTTTGTGTCTGTGAAGTATATACCATTGGTACTTTGTTGTGTTTCTTTGCACTAATAATGAACTATCAAAAAGAGAAATTGAGAAAATCTCATTTACATCCTGACTTGTGTGGCTCAATTGGTCAGGCATCTACCCACAAAGGAGTAGGTCACTGGTTGAGTTCCCCGTCATAGTACACGCTTGGGCTGCAGTTTCCATGCCTGGTCAGGGTGTGTGCAAGAGGCAACCAATTGATGTTTCTATCCACAATGCTCTTTCTCTCCTTTTTCTCCTACTCTTCCCCCTCTCTAAAAATAAATAAAATCTTTCAAAAGAAATATTAGAAAATCCTATTTTCAATGACATCAAAAAGAATAAAATATCTGGGGATAAATTTAACCAAGGAGATATAAGACCTGTGTATTGAAAACTAAAAAAAATTAATGAATGATATTGAAGAAAACACAAAAGGAAAGGTATTCTGTACTCATGAATTGGAAGAATCAGTAATATTAAAATGTCCATAGTACCAAAAGCAGTCTAAAGATTCATTGCAATACTTAACAAAATTCCAGTGGTATGTTTCACAGAAATATAAAAAATAATTGCAAAATATGTATGGAAACTCAAAAGACCCCAAATAGCCAAAGCAGTGTTGAATAAGAAGGACAAAGCTCACCCTGGGTGGTGTAGCTCAGTCGATTAAGCATGGGCTATGAACCAGAGAGTCATTGGTTCAATTCCTAGTCAGGGCACATGCCTGTATTGTGGGCCAGGTCCCCAATGGGGGCCATGTGAGAGTCAACCACACGTTGATGTTTTTCTTCCTGTCTTTCTCTCTGCCTTCCCCTCTCTCTAAAAAATAAATAAAAAACCTTAAAAAAAAAAAAAAAAGGACAAAGCTCAAGGTATCATGCTCCGCGGTTTCTAACTGTATCACAAATCTGATAATTAAAACATTATGCTATTAACATGAAACAGATACATAGATAAACAGAATAGAGAATCCAGAAATAAATCCATGCATACATTGTCAGTTAATTTATTACAGTGAACCAAGCATATACCATGGAATAAGAACAATCTTGTCAATAAATTATTTTGGGAAATTGATAGCAATGTGCAAAAGAATGAAGCCTGACCACCATCTTGTACCAGAGACAAAAATTAACTGAAAATGGATGAAAGACTTGAACCTAAGTCCTGATACCAGAGACTCCAATAAGAAAACATAGGGAGCCCTGGCTGGTGTGGCCCAGTTCGTTGGAGTGTCTTCCCATAAACTGAAGGATTGTGGGTTCAAACTCTGGTCAGGACACATGCCTCAGTTGCAGGTTTGGTTTCCAGTCAGGGTGCATATGGGAGAGAGCTGATAGAAAAACATCTATCAGCTCTCTCCCTCTTTTCCGTCTCTAAAATCGTGAGCATGTCCATAGTTGAGGATAAAAAAAATTAAAATGAGCAGAAGATCTAATAGATATTTTTTCAAAGAAGACATACTGATGACCAACAGGTGTATGAAAATGTGCTCAATATCATTAATCATTTAGGAAATGCAAATCAAAACCACAAATAAGATACCATTTCACATCTGTTAGAGTGACTGTTATAAAAAGACATGAAATAAGTGTTGGTGAGGATACTGAGAAAAGGGGAACCCTCGTGCACTGTTGGTGGGAATGTAATTTGGTGTAGCTACTATGGAAAGCAGTTTACAGGTTTCTCAAAAAATTAAAAGTAGAACTACCATATGATCCAGCAGTTCCAATCCTGGGTGTTTATCTGAAGAAACTGAAAATAGTAACTTGAGAAGGTATATGTACCTGTGTGTTTATTGCAGCATTATTTACAGTAGTCAAGATATAGAGATAACTTAAGTGTCATTGATGAATGAATAGATAAAGCTATGGTAACACACACACCGTGAGGGTGTTATGTTAAGTGAAGTAAGTCAGATGGAAAGACAAATACCAGATGATCTCTTATATATGAAATTAAGAAAAAAACATACCAAGCTCATAAATAGAATAGATTGGTAGTTGCCAGAGGCAGGGTTCTGGGTGGAAGAAATGTGTGAAGGTGGTTAGATTAGAAGAAGAAAAAAAAAGTAGTGTGCTATGTAGAAGAGAACTGATGTTTTCTTGGATGTTTAGATCCATTCCTTCTGCAGTCTTCCCAATCTTACTGAGTGGCACTAACCTCTTCCCAGTCTTAGACAAAGAAACCTTAAGGTGATTTTTTTGTTTTTCTCTTTCATATATTATAATGAAATTTCATTTCTAAATCTTTTCAGATTTACTTTCAAAATACCCAGTTTTATTCTGGTCCAGTGTGCTATCATCCTTCTTTTGTATTGTTTTAGTAGCATCCTGTGCAGTTTCCTTACTCCCATTCTTCCTCCGGGAGATGGATAATATGACGTTTACACAGCACAATCCAGAGCCCTTATGATGGCTTACACGGCTTTACATCAGTCCCATTACTACTCCTCGTACCTTACATGTTATCACTTATCCCCTTGTTCTCTTTTATGTAAACAAGTTGGCCTTCTTGTTGTTTTTAGAACATATTAAGAATGCTCCTGTTTCCAGCCTTTGTACTGCTGGTTTCTCTGTCTGGAACATTATTCCCCTTGATAAATTGCTGGGCTTCCTGTTCTCTTTCGACTTCTAACCAAATATTTACTCCACACTTTGGCTTTATTGTTCACCCTATCTTAATAGCAGTCCTCTGTGACAGCATTTCCAATGTTGTTCTCTTCCATTTTTTTCTCTTTAGTATTTATCTCCCTGTGGTAAGCCATATATTATAGCTATTTATTTATATCTCTACTCCTAGAAAGTAAATTTTATGAAGCAAGAATAGTTTTCATTTTTATTCATTGCTTTATTCACAGCTTGGCACATGGTGAGTGCTTGCCAAATTTTTGTTACATATCTGAATCGGTAGTAGGCTGGATAGCTTAGATGTTTATCCGTACTTTGGAATATTATCCTACCTTTAAGAGGATGGTCTAGCCCTGGCTGGTGTGGCTCAGTGGACTGAGTGCTGGCTTGCAAACGAAAGGGTCGCTGGGTTAGATTCCCAGTGAGGGCACATGCCTGGGTTGCAGGCCAGGTCCCCAGTAGAGGGCGCATGAGAGGCAACCACACATTGATGTTCCTCTCCCTCTCTCCTTCCCTCCCCCTCTCTCTAAAAATAAATAAATAAAATTTTTTAAGAAAAGGAATTAAAAAGAGAATGAGCTAGGTCTTTTATGTCTACATAATGTAAACTGCAAATTGCAGAAAAGTGTATTTAGCATGATCTTAATTGTGGCAAATTCGGTTTATGAATGCATATCCATGTATACTGTCTAGTCATGGAGCCTTTCTGTAAACTGTGCATATGACATATGTCTGCAGAGATGAGGGCCAGAGGAAAGAAAGATTTTTTAAATACCATTTTGTTATATGTTTTTTCTAAAGCCATGGGAATGCATTTCCCATATAATAACAGCAACAACAACTATTTGGCCACTTACCCTCTTAACAATATTATAGAGGAAGAAATTGATGTTCATCAGCTGTGATAAAACTCCTACAATAAGCCAACCTTTATTCCATTGAATAATTTCATTGGAATTTTGGTCTCCTCAGATATAAAGACTTTGACAGACTCTATCTTCTATGTATATGTGGTTTATCTCATGAATTTGTTCTGCACAGTATTGTCTATTTGATTTTGTGCTTCTTTTATGCTTAATGTAGACTTTGCAGGACAGTTGTTTTACCCTTTTCCCCCTTTTTTAAAAAATCCCCACCTGAGGATATGTTTATTGATTTGAGAGACAGACAGACAGACATCTATGTGAGAGAGAAACAGCAATCAATTGCCTTCCTTACGTGCCCTGACTGGGTATCGAACCTGCAACCTTTTGGTATATGGATGATGCTCCAACCAACTGAACCACCCAGCCAGGGCCCTTTATTCTTTCTTGATAGTTGGTTCTGTGTGCATTGAGTATATCAAGAAATGTTGCTTACAAAGCAGATACTTTTTTATTTTTAAATTTTTATGTATTTATTTCAGAAAGGGAGGAAGGGAGACAGAGAGAGAGAGAAACATTGATATGTTGTTCCACTTCCTTATGCATTCATTTATTTCTTGTATGTGCCCTGACCCAGGATTGAACCTTGTAACCTTGGCATATTGGGATGATGCTCAGATCAACTGAGCTACCCTGGCCAGAAGCAAATACTTTATTTTTTAACTGCATCTTTGTTTTTTCAGATATGAAAATTTTGTTAGGCTTTGTTGTTCTATGGCAGTAGTTTTAAACCCAATTCAATGAAACACTGCTTTTCTAAAAGAAAAAAAAATTGTAGTGTCCCTTTTTATTTTATAAAAATGAAATTTTATAAATACTACATGAATTTTAAAAACAATAATGCCCTAATTGTTTAATTTAATCTTAATTGTATTTTTTCCTTACCATTTAGCCCCTTATGCACCCCTCCCCCAGAAATCACCACAGTGTTGTCCATGTCCATGAGTCCTTTTCCTCTTTTCTCAATCCTTCCACCCCTGACCTACCCCTCCTGCAGCAGTCATCCATATAATGCCCTAGTTGTAATAAAGAGAGAGAAACAAAAGTGATTTATAATAAAAATAGATTTTTCAGTATGCAGATGCTTGCACCTGTTGATAGAATGTAAATGCTGTGATTGTGAGTGCAGACTAATATATGAATATTACTGATAACTTAAATTCCACGGGAGCAGGAAACTACTCTTTACAAATGCAGAACAAGGAAAAAGCAGAGAGAGGGCCAAGTAGGCAATTGAGTAAAAGTTTTTAATGTTAGAATAAATAATAAGAAATAGAATTTGTATGTGATACGAAAAATAAGGAAATAATATTTAAAAATAGGAATAATATGCCATAATAAATTATAAGCTGTTAATATGAGAAAATGAATAAGTATATGTTCTTATAAATTAATTGGATTTTATATTTAAGTGCAATATTGAAATATTTTCCTTGTTACAACATAGAACTGAGTGATGAAAAATAAAAAAATATCTTTCATCTTAAAATACTGTCATATATAAGGCATGCATTTAGTCTATATTAAAAAGACCTTTTTTAAAAATTTATTTATTTATTTTTAGAGAGAGGGAAAGGGAGGGAGAAAGAGACGGAAAGAAACATCACTGTGTGGTTGCCTTTCAGGCACCCTCCACAAAGGACTGGTCCCGCAACCCAGTTATGTGCCCCAAGTAGGAATTGAACCAGCATCCCCTTGGTTCACAGGGTGGCATTCAATATACTGAGCCACACCAGCCAAGTCTGTGTATTAAAAAGATCTTGGAGGCCATATCCTTTGCTAAGTGATGGAAATAGAGGATAGATTGGAAAAAGAAATAGTAATAAAGGTTGCTGTATAGAAGTTGTATGGTATGCTTCTGAAGACAAAATCAGAATAAGATGAAAAGCAGCATGTCAGAAAAAAAACTGATTTAGGTATTGATTCTTACCACAAAGTTTTTGAAATGTGGTACCAAAAAATGAAAATATATACAAGCAGCGATGTGAGATATTAAAGTAATGTATCATTATTTAGCATTATCAATATATCATTGATACCTCATTATTACTAGAACATCAATATACTTAATATTATTAATATTTTAATGATCTTTTAATAACATGACCTTTATTAGTGATAGTTGGTGAAATCTCTGTATATGTGTCTTTACTAATTTAATAATATTTGATTCAAAGTCTGTTGAAATCTATAAAAGACTCTCTAAAAACTAATAAGAGACAGCTACAAATGCTGACTGATAAACATGTTACTAAACTCAAATGGCACAGGTTATATTGCTGTTAAGAGATTTTTCTCTAATGGTGAATAATTTCTGTTAAAGTTCTAAAGAAAACTAAGTACAATCTTGTATAACTTACATGGTAATTGTATTTTTGGAACGTTCATTGTAGAAAAAACCTGATAGAGTACTTTTTGCTTATATGTAAAGCAATGTCACTGGATTTTCATTCATGAGCATCTAACTGGATAATAGAAAGTTGTATGAGATGTGCGACAATTTGTTTGTGAGACTGGCTGGCATATTGGCATATTGCATTGGTTTCTGGTATCCTTTGACCCTTATGCATTGAATGTTAGTAGTAGTCATCAGTTATTGAAATGACCTCGCCAAAAAACGTTTTCTAAATGTTGAGAATCATTACTCTAAGGTATTTTTTTCCCCAATCTTATTTGATGGATGCATATCCTCCCCTTACCCCATGTCACACTTGCTCTCCTACAAAGTAGTTTTTATGGAATATTCTTTGGGGAATGCTACTCTAAAAATGTCTGTTTATCTATTCTATTTATAACTTAACTCCTAGCTTCTTTACTACTTTACATCTCTTAAGTTTTGTTCTAAAACTGCTCAGAGTCAAACCAATCCTAAGAGGTTGCATTTAGAACTGTATAATTAGAATGTGTAAAACATAGTTATTAATTAGGGTACTCTTTTAGGTTGGATCCTTGGAGCAAGCTATGCTTGACGCTCTTGTAATGGACAGAGTTGCATTTGTAAAACTTCTTATTGAAAATGGAGTAAGCATGCATAAATTCCTTACCATTCCTAGACTAGAAGAACTTTACAACACTGTAAGTATATGTTAAAATTCTTTGTTAACTAAGTTTTATCATCTTTGAAAAATGTTGTTTTACCTGAACGTATTCAGTCCTTTTGCTAAAACCTTTAATTAATGTCTTGCTAGATTACATGGGAAAAAACAACTAGTCTTAGTATGGATTGGTTATATGATAGGTGGAAGCCCTTTCCTTGTTTCTGGGGATCTTTTCTTTTTTCTTGGTGATCATTTGTTGCACCAAATTTCTTCTGACTTCTTTGCCTAATGGAGAAATTACACAATACTATTTTTTCTCCTTTTTGTTTTTTACATTTGTGATTTGACCTTGTAATATCCCCCTTTTAGCTTACATACTGTTATTTATTATTCTAAAGAGCTCCTGAAAAGTAATTATTCCCTTCGCACAGCCTTTCTCATTTCCTTTCAGATTTCATGTCACCAGCATTGGAGAGAGGGTACATGCTGTGCTTCTTATTAGTTTCCGTGCTACCAATATGAATTTAATTGGTATACTATACTTTGAGGTACACTGTGACTAAATCTTAGTTTATTTGACTTCTCTGAAAAGCTGTTTATTCATCAGTTTCAACCTATTTATCACCTCCTTTTCACTTCTAATATCTTTGTGTACTACTCAGTCATTTATGAGTCATCTATACCACTCAGTCATCTATACCACTTCTGTATTCGATCTCCTTGTCTAGTCTTTATTCACATCAGTTCTTTAAACTAATTATTCTTATAATCACATATTTTTACCATATCTTTTCCCAGTTTAAAAACCTTTGGTGGCTCCTGAATATATATAGAATAATACCCAAACCATTAGCTTGATTTGCAAAGTTCTCTAGCTTCATAGACATTGAAAATTTGCCGCGTCCATCTCTCTCATTTGGCCTGTATGTTCCAACCTCACTCACTTATACTAGGTATTTCAACTGCATTGTGCACCTCCCATTTCCCCCAAATAAAATTTTTTACAAAAGCCATTTGATGTTTGTACAGTGCTGGTTGTGTTTTTCTTTCAACTACTCCCCACTTGATAGAATATATTCATTGTTTAGAATTTGGTTTAAATGTCATGTCATTGCCTTCATGAAGCCCAGTAACATAGTCAGTTACGTACAGTCAGGTCTTCCCCCGTGGATTGTAAATTACTTCTGAGAGGGGATTATATCTTTATATTCCCTCATTTTTTCCCTTTAATAGTGTCTACCACAGTTACATTGAACTATGTTGGCACTTTACTGTCTCTAGTGAACAGACATAAAATTCAAAAGGATTAGTCATTGTGCTGAAGTTTATCCCTGAATATAAAGCAAATATAAAACAATAAAAATAGTCCTGGCTGGTGTGGCTCAGCGGATTGAGTGGCGGCCTGTGAACCAAAGGGCCACAAGTTCAATTCCCAGTCAGGGCAACATGCCTGGGTTGTGGGTCAGGTTCCCCAGTTGGGAGCATGCGAGAGGCAACCAGTTGATGTATCTCTCACAGAATGCTCTGTCTCTCCTTCTCTCTCTCCTTTCCTTGACCTCTAAGAAGTAAATAAATAAAATCTTAAAAAAAAACAATAAAAAGAAAAATTGGGAGAACCAAGAGGCAGAGGAGTAAGTGGAAGCTACACTAGCCTCCTCCTGTAACCAATCTGGAATTATAATTAAATTTCAGAGAAATCATCCTGAATAACCAGCTGAACACTAGCTGGAGAGAAGACTTATCACCAAGGACAGATGGAAGAAACCACTTCACCACAGTGAAATTGGTAGGGAGTGGGGAGGAGGCTTGAGATGGCTGGCTGGTTCCCACAGGTGGTAGCTGAAGTTCCAGAGGGATATTTCAGCAGCAAGGGGGTTCCCCCTGAGAAGTGTGGGGTCTAAACCCCTAGTTGGGCTCCCAGCTTATAGCACCAAAACCAGAAAGGAACCCAGATAACATCCAGCTGTGAAAAGCAGCAGAGTTTCTGTCTGCCAGGGAGAGATGGCTGGAGAAGCAGAGAACTTCTTAAAGGGCCAATACACAAAATTTCTTTTGTAGCCACTTACCCTGTGCTTTGGCATAGGGAGGAAAGAGTGGGCTACAGGCACTGGAGGACGGCCTGTGGTTGGTGGCTCTAGGGTGAGAATTGAAGGACTAACTGACAGGATCCTTGTGCTGAGTCATTCCACATACTGCAGAAGCCGTCATTCTCAGGCAGAGCTCTCCCCTCCAGGTAGCAGCAATTTGAGGGGAAGCAATAGCCCTGCCTGCAGGAATTACTCTGACCCACCCTGTGGTGCTTGAGCCAGGCTGCTGGTTACAGCTTAAGGCCCATATCACTGGTCAGTTTAAAAACTAAGGCAGAAAATTCAAAGAAGCATTCAAAATGGGAAGACAAAGACACAGACCCAAAATCAAAGAACAAGAGAATTCTCTAGAAGAACTAGATGAAAATGGAAGCAAGCAATTTATCAGATAGAGAGTTTAGAGTAACGATTATAAGGATACTCAACAGCATGAAAAAAAGAGAAAGAGTGTGTAAAAAAAGGACCAGTCAGAAATAAAGAATGCAATATCTGGAATAACTAATGTACTGGAAGGAACAAACAGTAGGTTAGATGAAGCAGAGGATTGAATCAGTGATTTGGAATACAGGGTAAAAAAAAACCCACCCAGGTAGAGAAGCAAAATGGAAAATGAATTTTTAAAAATGAGGAGAATGTAAGAAACATTTTGGACAGTGTGAAGCATAACAACATGTACATCATGAGAGAACCAGAAGGAGAAGAAAGTGAGCAAGGGATCGAGAACCTGTTTGCAGAAATAATGACTGAAAACTTCTCTAATCTGGTGAAAGAAAAAGACACACAAGTCGAGGAAGTTCAGAGTCTCAAACATGCTGGACCCAAAGAGGCCTACACCAAGACACATCATAAAGAGGAGGAGAGAATCCTAAAGGCCACAAGAGAAAAGTAGGTAGTTGCCTACAAGAGAGCACCAGTTAGACTGTCATCTGATTTCTCAACAGTAACATTTTAGGCCAGAAGGCAGTGGCGTGAAATATTCAAGGTGATGAAAAGCTACAACCAAGGCTACTTTACTCAGCAAGGTTATCATTTAAAATTGAAGGAGTAATAATGAGCTTACCGGACAAGAAGAAGCTAAAGGATTTTGTTAATACAAAACCAGTACTGCAACAAATTTTAAAGGACTTGCTTTAAGAAGAAGAAGAAAAAAGAAAGGAAGAAACAACATAATAGTTGAAACATAAAATGGCACTAAATATGTGTCTGTCAGTAATCACTTTAAATGTAAATGGCTAAAGGTGCTCTAAAAGCCATTCAAAAGACATAGGGTAGCTGAATGGATAAGAAAACAAGATCCATATGTATGCTGTCTCCAACAGATTCACCTCAGATCAAAAGACACACAGAAACTAAAAGGGATGGAAAAAGATGTTTTATGCAAATGAAAAGGAAAATATAGCTGGGATAGCTATACTTACATTATACAAAATAGACTTTTAAACCAAGGCTATAGTTAAAGATGAAGAAGGACACTACATAATGATAAAGGGAACAATCCAAAAATCCATTGATCTTGATAAACAAGATTGACAAACCTTTAACTAGATTCATCAAGAAAAAAGGAGAAAGGACCCAAATATATAAAATCAGAAATGAAAGAGGAGAAATAACGACATCAAAGGAATACAAAGGATTGTAAGAAGATACTCTGAGCGACTATATGCCAACAAACTGGACAACTTGGACAAAACAGATAAATTCCTAGAAACATAGAATTGTCCAAAACTAAAGCAGGAGAAATCAGAGAATCTGAATCAACAGATTACACCTAGAAATAACTCCCAACAAACAAAAACCCTGGACTGGTTGGCTTCACAGGTTAACTTTACCAAACATTCCAAAAACTAACACCTCTTCTACTCAAACTATTTCATAAAATTCAAGTGGAGGAAGGATCCCAAAATGATTTTACAAGGCCAGCATTATCCCAATTCCAAAACCAGATAAAGACATTACAAAGAAAGAAAATTATCATTCAATATCCCTGATGAAATAGATGCTAAAATCATCAACAAAATACTAGCAAATAGAGTAATACAGCAATGCATCAAAAAGATCATACACCATGATCAAGTGGAATTTACTCCAGTGATGCAGAATTAGTACAACATTTGTAAATCAATGTGTGATATACCACATAAACAAAAATGCAGGATAAAAACCACATGATAATATCAATAGATGCAGAAAAAGCATTTGATAAAACCTAGCACCTATTTATGATAAAGACTCTTGACAAAGTGGGAATAGGGAAACATACCTAAACATAATAAAGGCCATATGTAACAAACTCATTGCCAGCATCATACTCAGAAAGCAAAAACTACAAGTGTTCCCTTTAAGATCAGCTCCAAGATGTCCACTCCACCTCAGCTCCAAGAGGTGTCCACTTCCACCTCTCTTATTCAACATAGTTCTGGAAGTCCTAGCCACAGGACTCAGACAAGAAGAAAGTAAAAGGCATCCAACTTGGAAAGGAAGAACTAAAGCTCATTGTTTGCAGATAACACGATACTGTATGTAGTAAACCCCATAGATTCCATCAAGAAGTTGTTAGAACTGAGAAATGAATTCAGCAAAGTAGCAGGATATAAAATTAATATCTAGAAATTTGTTGTCTTTTTATATGCCAAATATGAACTAACAGAATGGGAAATTAAAACGATCAATTCACAATTGCTACAAAAAGAATAAAATACCTAGGAATAAACCTAATCAAGGATGTAAAAGACCTATACTTGGAAAATTATAAGACACTGAAGAGAAATATAAAAGATACAAATAAATGGAAACACCATTTTCATTTTTAAAATGTCCATACCCAAAACAATCTACAGATGCTGCACAATTCCTGTCAAGATACCAATGACATATTTCACAGAACCAGAACAAATATTTCAAAACTTCGTATGGAACCACAAAAGGACCACTTCTTAGGAATCCTTCTTAGGATTGTTGATAGCAACAATCCTAAGAAGAACAAAATTTGAAGAGTCACACTACCCAATAATTGAAAAATACTGTAAGGTCATAGTAAAACAGCATGGTACTGGCATAAAAACAGGCGCATCAGTCTATGGAACAGAATAGAGGGCCCAGAAATAAGCCCACGTGTCTACAGGCAATTAATATTTGACAGAGGAAGCAAGCACATACAATGAGGTTAAGATAGTCTATTCAATAAATTGTGGGAAAATTGGACTGGTGCAAAAAAAATGAAACTAGATCTCCTTCTTACACCACACAAAAGAATAAATTCAAAATGGATCAAAGACTTAAATGTTAGCTCCAAAACCATAAAAATCCAAGAAGAAAACATAGCAAAATCTTGGACATTGCTTGTAGCCATATTTTATCAGATCTATCTGCCCCAGGCAAGGGAAACAAAAGAAAAAATAAGCAACTGGAACAACATCAAACTAAAATATTCTTGCACAGTAAAGGAAATTATCAACAAAATAAGTCAACCCACAGAATGGGAGAACGTACTTTCTGATATATCTGATAAGATGTCAGTATACAAAATTTATTAAGAACTTACAAAACTCAATACCAAAATAAACCCAATTAAAAAATGGGCAAAGGACCTAAATAGATACTTCTCCAAAGAAGACATACAGTTGACAAATAGCAAAGTCAGTAATCATCAAAGAAATGCACATTAAAACCACAATGAGATATCATCTCATACCTATCAAAATGGCTATCACCAATAAATCAACAAGCAACAAGTACTGGTGAGGATGTGGAGAAAGGGAAACCCTTTTATACTATTGTTGGGAATGCAGACTGGTGCAGCCACTGTGGAAAGCAGTATGGAGATATCAAAAAATTAAAGATGGATCTGCCTTTTGACCCATTGATTCCACTTCTGGGAATATATCCAAAGGAACCCAAAACACTTATTTGAACAATCATAAGCACCCATATGTTCAGTATAGCGTTATTAATAGTCACCCAGATAAGGAAGCAACCCAGGTGTCCATCACGAGATAAGCGTATGAAACAACTCTGAGACATTACACAATGGAATACTACTCAGCTGTAGAAAAGAAGAAAATTTTACCCTTTGTGGCAGTATGGGTGGACTTGGAGAACGTTGTGCTAAGTGAAATAAGCCAGTTGGAGAAAGACAAATACCATATGCTTTCACTCATATGTATAATCTAGTGAACAAACTGAAATAACAAGGAAAACAGAGATAGTCTCATAGATGGAGAGCAGATGACAGCTAGTGTGGGGGAGGTGAGAGGGTAGAGGGATTGAGCAAAAAAAAAAAAAGGACTCATGGACCTGGACAACAGTATGGTGATTGCTGGGGGGAGGGGAATAGAAGGGGACTAAATGGTAATGGAAAAAATACAATAAAGATTTAAAAATTAACAGAAATTAAAAAAATTCCTTGGGAATAAAAGAGCTATCTTCTAAAAGTAAAAACTCTTGAATAATAATGATATCCAACTGGCTACTAATTACTTTGAAATGGTCTACTTTCTGTGGAATTCTTGCCTTTGTACCTACTCTTTTGTCTAAAATGCTTTTTTCCCCCATAACCTCTCTGTTGCCCAGTTTTGATATGACCAAATCCTACCTGCTTCTCCAGGTATCAGTTTGGAATTGACTTCAGCTAGTCTTTCTTGACCCTTATATTTTAAGAACCCTTCTCATATGTCCCTTGTATCATGCTTCTTTATTATTCTTACCACTTTATTATTAAATATTCTTTTCTGTTTTTCTCACTAGACAGTTAAACTATATAATAATACCTTGTTTATTGTCACAGCCATGATGCCTGGTACAGCACCTAAGAAAGACTAAGTGTTCAATATAAAATTGAATAAATAAATAAATACATGCTTGAAAACCATTACAGGAGTTCTTGTAGTATATTGGAATACTCAATATACTATTTTGTATTGACTTTAAAGTACCATCAGTGTTAAATTCATAATTACTTTATTTTTATTCTTTTATTATTTTATGTACCACCAAGAAAACACTATCAATTATCCTACAACTGAATTCTAAGAAACTATCAATTATATAATACTTTCCTATTTCAGAGTTTTTAAAATACATAAAAATAGCATATTAGAGCCTATGAAAATGTAAAATTTATGGGATGTCATGGAACTTCTTTAAAGACAGTTTCTATCACCAGCAGTTTATAACCTAACATTAAAATAAAAGCTCTTAAAATATAATTTAAAAAGTTAAAAAAAAAGCTATTATAAAACAAAAAAATAAATACATAAGTAAGGCAAGTACTTTTAATTGTGTAACTCAGTTATTAGGATAATAGTTCATCAATTTATTGATATAATTTTTTTCTTTTTGATATAATTTTTTAAATGTTTAAGGGATTATAACTTTTTGGTATCAGAGTCTTAGAACATAAAAATTATTGAGGACCTCAGAGACCTGTTTCTAAAGAGGTTTTGCTTATATGTGTTGATAACTGACCAAATTAGAATATAAAACCAAGAAATCTTAAAAACATTTATTAATTTGTATTTAATAAATCCATTACATGTTAACATTAAAAACGCATGTTTTAAGAAAACAAATTAGTGAGGAGAGTAGAATAATTTCGTGGTTTCACAGATCTCTTTAATGTCTGGTTTCATGGAAGGCAGCTAGGTTCTCATTTGTTTTTTAATTTAAACTCATGGTATCACACATCAAGAAGGCTCTGGAAATTTTTACTGAACACTGAGACACAGAGAATGAGAAAATGCATATGACATCTTACAATGCTTCTGAAAATACTTTTGATCCCATGAACCTCCTAAAAGGGTCTTGTGGGAGATTCAGAGGTTCCCGGATCACATTTTGAGAACTGCTGTGTTAAAGTATATTTATTTTATACTAAGAGGTTATATTTAATGAATAAATATTAATGGATTAAGATAAAATAGAATTCTAAAAATTGCAGTTTATGTGATTATATACTGTTAGAGCAAATACAGTGAAAGTTTATAATACCTAAAAATATGAAATACTTCATATTAACTTGGAAGATATTTAGTTTTTAGAAGTTAACATATGGAGGAGTGTGGGCAGAAAATACTAGTGGGTAGACTAAATATTGTAAAAAGTTAGCAAAATGAGATAAAATATATTTTATATACATATCCATTATATTCATGTTTAGATATACAGAATTTAAAAGCCAAGAATGTCAAAGAATAGAATGTTTTAAAAGAAATAATAAGGTTCTCCAGTTAGATTTGAAATCTATTATCAAGTGTATGTGATCAAAATAGAAAAGTTGATTGCACTGAGTACTATGATAACCTTATAAAAAATTAACAACACAACAGTGGAAGAAAAATCCCTGTTTCTTTTAAACATTGGGTTTAAAGTATTGAAAATCTCTTCGTTTGTGCTGTATAGAATTCATTTCAATAAATTTCAGATGGGTCAAATCACTGTTTAGAAACTTTAGAATACATTTTTGGCCCAGTTACCTCTGTCTTGATGGATGACATACACTTGTGGGTATTTTTTCAAAATAGGATACCATCAGAATAAGATTATTGTAAAAAGGAGACTTCTGTTAAGTCTCACAGCATACATAAGTGGAATTAAGATAGTAGGGAAAAGATGACATATATAAATGTTAGAAGTTTGTTACCCAAAATATTTGAAGTACTGATACAATTTGATGATTAGTGGCAGAAATAAGTATAGAAATTTTAACAAAAAAGAGAATGTACACCTCCATTATGAATGAAAGAAATGTAAACTAAACATAATTGTGAAGCTTGCAATGTTTGCATGACTTTTAGAAAGCAGAGTTACGTACTGTTACATAAGTAAAAATATAAGAAAAGAAATTATATATTCTGTTTAAGGTACCTATGACAGAATGAAATGATTATATCATTTTTTGTGTCCCATTTTAGAAACAGAACTTACTTAACTCAGAATCAATGTAATTTGTGCAAATGGTTCCCTAAAAGTGCTATACCTAACAAAAAGGGAAGTTGTTTTCATTATTTTAGAAGAAAATAATAGTTAATTCTAATTTTTTTCTCTTAAAGAAACAAGGCCCAACTAATCCCATGCTGTTTCATCTTGTTCGAGATGTCAAACAGGTAAGAGATTTTTTTTCCCCAAAAAATGTTATCTAAAATAATTATATTTCATCCGGTTCTAAAAGAGACATTTAAATATACTTAAAAATAGCGATAAAACGACATTTTTAGAACAAAATAAAATAAGGACTAAATATGTAGTAACAGAATTATAGAGCTTGATATATCAGAAATCAAGAAAAAGGAAAGTTTATGAAATTATAACCAAGTTTCCTGAGCTTCTTGTCATCTGAGATTATTGTGAATTTTGTAATGCTCATTGTTTTGTAAAGGAAGATCATTGATAGAATGAATGTATCTTCTTCCTCTGTGTTCAGAAGAAATTTGCTCATGGGGCAAATAAAGGACATTGAATAAGGACATTGAGGGAATCACTGGGTTGTGAACTTCATGGAAGATTTTGGCAGTAAAGATGCAAAATGCATGCCTTTGTGCAGCTGTTCTCCCTCCTCCCTCCCCGCCTCCTCTTTTTTAAAGGTTTTATTTATTTATTTTTAGAGAGGAGAAAGGAAAGAGAAAGGGAAAGAAACATCAATGTGTGGTTGCCTCTTGAGCATCCCCTACTGGAGACCTGGCCTGCAACCCAGGCATGTGCCCTGACTGGGAATCAAACTGGTGACCCTTTGGTTCCCAGGCTGGCACCCAGTCCACTGAGCCACACCAACCAGTGCTCCTCTCTCTTTTCAAGTATATGGTATTGATTGTGACTGAAGGAAATGATTACATTGTCATATGATCTAAAACCATTTTGTGGTGACTAAATTTGATGCAGTCACAATCATCTTTTCTTCTATTGGGATTCTTTATGAATTAATAATAGTTTTAAATATTTATTTAAAAATTTATAGTCATTTAAATTATTTATATCTAATAGTTCTATTTTACTAGATGAAAAAGTACTCTTAATTGAAATGTTTTTAAGTTTCTGAACTAAAATGTTTGCTTTCTAGAATCCTTCACTCAAGCTTTTACTTACTATTAAGTGTGAGTGTTCTATTAAAAAACTGAAAAATTAAGATAGAAATGTAATTTCCTGTGTTTTGTAACTTATTTACTATTAAGCAGGCCTATCACATAGGAAGAACCTAGATTTTATTATACTTTAAAAATATTTTTCTTTATTTCAATTTTTGCATATTTTTCTTTATAGCTTGATTGAAATGTATTTTATTACTGCAATATTTGTCCATTTAAAGTGTATCATTCAGTGGCTTTTATTATATTCTCAGGGTTGTGGGACCATTACCACAATCTAATTTTAGAGTATTTACAATATCCCAAAAAGTAACCCTGTGCGTATGAGCAATCAGTCCGCATTCCTGCCCCTTCTCTACTACCTGCCCAAGGCACTGTTAATCTATGGATTTGCTTATTCTGAATATTCCACATTAAAGTTTTGTTGTTTAAATAATTAAAGCTTTTTTTACTTTTCCCAGAAAGCTTGAGCAGTGGGGGAAACCTTTAGTGTAGGGGGTTTCTAAAAGGCATTTGCACCGTGATTTACTTATGTAGACTAGCAGAAAGAACTGCAGTAGTTAATTATTTTTACAGCAGTAGGTATAGTAATAAGCCCAATTTTTTTATTTTCTTAAGTGAAAAACTCTTAGAGGCAGTGATTGAGTATTTTCAGATTCAAATTAATAAGTTGAGCTTTATACAAGTTACGTATATAGTTTAAGAAATTACTTAAGATTTTTAGATAACTTTATTTTCCTTAATTTAAATATTTCCAATTTAAATGGACTGATACTAAAATGGTATTTGTCATATATTTAAAGACTAAGTGTCATACATGAAATCCTCAATCATAAAGCATATTTTTGAGGTTTCTTAATATAAAATAATAAAATATTTTATTTAAGATGAACATTTTTTAATTAATTTTTAAATCAGAGGTTTAAAAAGTATAGAATGTTCTAAATATACAAAATTATAATTAGGGAAATGGAAAGAATGATGATAGTAGGGGGGCAGAATTAGTTAACAGATATAAATCATCAGCCCTGGGTGGTGTGGCTCAGTGGATTGAGCACGGCCCTGCCAACTGAAAGGTCACATGTTTGATTCCCAGATAGGGCACATGCCTGGGCTGCAGGCCAGGTCTCCAGTTGGGCATGTGCAAGAGGCACTCCATCAGTGTTTCTCTCGCACATTGATGTTTCCCTCTTTTTCTCCCTCCCTTTCCTCTCTCTGTAAAAATAAATAAAAATAAAATGTTTTAAAAAAAGAATTAATTTTTATAGCATTTTTGCAGGAAAATGGTATTTATGATATGTACCACAGTTGGCTCTAAAAAGTTCCTTTGTCTCCACATGTGAAGTATTAGGGTAGTGGAGACCAAATTATCCTTCTAGTATAAACCACACTTCTATCCTGAACCACAGTGTTCAGACTTCAAACTTCATAATCCCCCTTTATTACAAAAGGAAGCGAAACAAATCACTCTTTTCTAATGTAAGATACCTGCTGGAAATCTCAGTTTTCTGTAACAAGTAAATATTTGCCATTTTGGAGAGTAGGCACATTTCTAGGCATTGCGTGGAATTACTGAGAAATACTATCCTTTTTTAAACTAATATTTTGTTTCCAGGGAAATCTTCCTCCAGGATATAAGATCACTCTAATTGATATAGGACTTGTTATTGAATATCTTATGGGAGGAACCTATAGATGCACCTACACTCGGAAACGTTTTCGATTGATATATAATAGTCTTGGTGGAAATAATCGGGTATGTAACTTTTGTGGGAAGTCTATATATGTGTTCTAAAATTAACTCACTTTAAAGTTAAAAATTACTTACATTTGAACAGTTAAAGTAGCATTGCCTTAAAAATGTGAGATTTTCAACTAAATACTTCGAAATATTTTATAATTGATATCCTAAACAAGTCATATTTCTCATGTGCACGTACACACACTTACACATAATATAAATTATTTCTCAAATATTTATAGCATATTAGTAAATTTAAATCTGTAAAAACTAATAAGCTTTCATTTTTAGAGGTCTGGCCGAAATACCTCTAGCAGCACTCCGCAGTTGCGAAAGAGTCATGAATCTTTTGGCAACAGGGCAGATAAAAAGGAAAAAATGAGACATAATCACTTCATTAAAACGGCACAGCCCTACCGACCAAAGGTATTTAAATATTATACTTTCTGGATTTTGTTCTTTCTAAATTACTGAGTGTTCTGAAATAAAAAGCTATTTGTTATTATTAAGTTGTTTTATGTTTTAGATATATTTTTGATTCTTCATTTTCTCATGTACGAAAAGATACTCATTTTGAGTTAATGATTCTATTAAGGTCTTCATTTTTTAAATTTTTATTTTGAGAGTATGTTTATTAAAGCTGGGGACAGTAGGAGCCTAGAATAAAAAGCAACAGGAGAGAAACTAGACGGGCCTGCTTTGGGTCTCCAGAAATGTTATGGAAAGAAGTGAGCCAAAGTGGGGGCTGCCATCAGCTCACTGGAGAGTCAGAGAAAAGGGGACCTTGGCAACAGGTTCAGGGTGATAGCCTGGGATGAGCTGTCTCGCTACCCAATGCTCCTGTGGTTGCAAGTCTCATGGGGTCCCTTAGAGTTTAGGAGATGCATGCCTGTGGGGGAAGGAGAGAGGAAGGGAAGGGCATAGGCATGTTTCCAGAAGGGAGAGCATACAAACCAAATTTTTTAAATGTTGTTTTGATAAATATTTAACTGCCTCCTTTTATACCATTTTTGCTTGATTAACAGCATGCAAGACAAAGGTGTTATTGAAAATTTTTCATTAAAATTGTACTTTATTAGATGTTAGTTGCAATATTTAGGCCCCCCCTTTTTACTTTATTGTTGACACTATTATAAATATGTCCGTGTCCATTATCCCCGCTTTACCCACTTCCACCCAGCCCCTACCCCTACCCCTCCTTCCCTCTGGCCATCACCACACATGTTTTTTGAGCTATAATAAAAATCAGGCATATAAAATTTATACTGTTTAATCTGTGCAATTATATGAAGTTGAATCACCATAAAGGAGATTGATAATTCTCATATGAATGTCAGGGCCTTTTAATAATGAGCTTTATAATATATATTTTTCTTTAAAGATTGATACAGCTGTGGAAGAAGGAAAGAAGAAAAGAACCAAAGATGAAATTGTAGATATTGATGATCCAGAAACCAAGCGCTTTCCTTACCCACTTAATGAACTGTTAATTTGGGCTTGCCTTATGAAGAGGCAGGTCATGGCCCGTTTTTTATGGCAGCATGGTGAAGAATCAATGGCTAAAGCATTAGTTGCCTGTAAGATCTATCGTTCAATGGCCTATGAAGCAAAGCAGAGTGACCTCGTAGATGATACTTCAGAAGAATTGAAACAGTATTCCAAGTAAGTTGTATTTTACCACTTGGAACATTTTAAAAATCAAAATAAATCGCATTTAAGTGAAGGTTATAGTGCCATGGACTGAGTGAGGATGTATAATTTTATTGGTATAGTTAGGAGAAACCCACTTTTAAAAATTGAGAAAGAAACTTTGCTGCCTATGCTTATTCAAAAGAGATTATTGTTTGCATTTCAAGTTAAAAGATTCAGCAAGGAAGAAGAAATGCCAGAACCTCATTTAATAATTGCACATAATAGCAATTTGATTAGGAAAAGTTGCATTTGAAGTGGTAGGAAAGGAAGGAAGAAAGCGAGGTTTAAACTGTGTTCTAAGGAGATGAATTCTACTGAAAGGGTGTCTCTGATGGTATAGAAGAATGAAACAGTTCACAGAAGTTTGCATTACTCAGAGCACTAAGGGAACAGTAAACTAGTAAGGTAGTTTCTGGGAAGTTTTATGATTGAGAATAGGACCTCCCTCACCCAGAATGGGCTGACATTGGAAAAGGGTAAGAGTTGTTACTGAAAATAACTTAAGCAGGATCCTATGATTACTAATTGGCAATTTAAGATCCAGGTGTTTCTCATGATTAGGTTAGTCTGTATTCACATTATTCCTTTCTACTGGATACCAGTCCTCACCAAGGACATTTTTTTTTCATTGTTTTGAGAGAGGATGAGAGAGATAGACATCAATGTGATAGAGAACCATTGATTGGTTACCTTTTCATATGAGCCTTGATCAGGATTGAATCCACAACCTTTTAGTCTATGGGATGACACACCAGCCAATTGAGCCAAACTGGCAAGGGCTGAATACTGGTCCTTTTTTGTTTGAAATAACTATATAGAAAATTTTTAACTGAACATTGTTAGTTTGCATTTATTTACATGTCCAGGGAAAGTGCTCTGGAGTCACCTTTTCAGTCCTGTTTTTAATGTGACGTACTTTAATACTTTTTCATTTCTACATAGTGGTAGGTATCTGAAAACATAGAGTTACTGTTATTCTATTGCCTCACAGTTCCGTGTGTGTATGAATATATTAAAAACTAGAATGTGTTATGAATGAATTTAAGAATAGTGGTTTAAAACCGCAATTTGGTAAACTGAATATGTTTTGGCTTTTATCTTTTGATAGTGATTTTGGTCAACTAGCAGTTGAATTACTAGAACAATCCTTCAGACAAGATGAAACCATGGCTATGAAATTGCTCACTTATGAACTGAAAAACTGGAGTAATTCCACGTGCCTTAAGTTAGCAGTTTCTTCAAGACTTAGACCTTTTGTAGCCCACACCTGTACGCAAATGCTGTTATCTGATATGTGGATGGGAAGGCTGAATATGAGGAAA
Organism: Anoura caudifer; assembly: GCA_004027475.1. Lineage (NCBI taxonomy): Eukaryota > Metazoa > Chordata > Mammalia > Chiroptera > Phyllostomidae > Anoura > Anoura caudifer. Next base: position 42,016 of record PVKU01009289.1, read on the forward strand.
AATTCTTGGTACAAGGTATACCTTAGAAATAGTTTGATATAAAGAATGTAATTAGATTTTTAAAAAAGAGGAATTAGCTAGATGTATAGTAAAATACTTTGATTTATGAAGGTGGTGGGGATGGCGGTGTTGGGATTTCATCTGATGTGACATGAAATGTCCTTTTTCTCTTCCTGTTCTTCATGCTGAATCCTTTTCCAGTGTGGTGTATAGTATAGTGATTGTTGTCCCTATGTGAGCCAAAAGCCTGAGGCCAACAGATGGAAGTGTGGTGTTACAGCCCTGAGCAGCCATGAACAATGTTGCTGCTTTATAAAAAGATGATTCCCAAATTCTAAAATTTAGGACCTATCTACTAACTTAATAATCTGTTACTTTTAATTTATTTGAAGGATATTGGATATACCTGTTTTTTATGGCCAAGAATGTGGGTTAAATGTTGGCTGGTACTTCCAGTTTCATCATAGTGAGAGATATTACTTTAAACTCTCCTTTTTGTTATTTTATGTCTTAAATAAGGTACAGAAATACAGAAGGCAGAAAACAGGCAAGTAGTTTAACCATTGGCCACTATAAGTAGATAACAAGTACTAATCATCTACTAAAAATAATGGTGAAAGATTAACTGTTAGAAACCTTGATATGCAATTATAATTTCTTTGTGTTTTATGACTTTGCAGATAATACATAAAATTTTAGAAATTACCCTTTTGTATGGAGGCACAAGCTGAGTAATCATGTTAAGACATGGAACAGTTACAAAGAGATTTAGTATAAAATTAAGCACACAGCAACTTTATTAGGCTTGAATTTTGTTTAAACAAATGTACTTTCTTAATGGATCGTAATTGATTTTTTTAAGGACAAATCTTTAATTATTAATTTTTTTTCTATACCCTCATCTCATAATATCCCAATGTTTTGTTACTCCTTCAAACAATTCAACCTGGGCCTCTTTAAATGTCGTATGTGAGTAAAAATGAAGTTTTTGGTTTTTTTTTCCCCTATACTACCAGATGCAAAATGGCTAACTAATAATACAGATATTTAATGTTTTATTGTTTGTATTATATTCTTAAAAGTTATTGATTTTAAAATGTAAATTTATATATTTCTGAAATTTTTAGGTCATATTAAGCATTTTAGTTCCACCTGCCATATTAATGCTAGAATACAAAACTAAGGCTGAAATGTCCCATATTCCACAATCTCAAGATGCCCATCAAATGACAATGGAAGATAGCGAAAACAACTTTCAAAATGTAATGGAAGACATCCCTATGGTAAGGAGGAAAACATTATTAAGTGAATATAAATTTGTTGTGAATAAATGTACATATTTATAAGTGTTATTTTTATTTTAGGAAGTGTTTAAAGAAGTAAGAATATTGGAGAGTAATGAAGGAAAGAATGAAATGGAGATACAAATAAAATCAAAAAAGCTTCCAATCACACGAAAGTTTTATGCCTTTTATCATGCACCAATTGTAAAATTCTGGTTTAACACGGTATGTTTTTAAATTGTATAAGCATAACAATTTTAAAAGATAGGCTTTAGTGGCCCTGGCCGTGTAGCTCACTTGGTTAGAGTGTCATCCTGATGCACCAGAGTTGCAGGCTCCATCCCCAGTCAAAGCACATAGAAGAAACAGCCAGTAAACAAATAAATAAGTGGAAAAACAAATCATTGTTCTCCCACTCTCTCCTTTCTTTCTCTCTCTCCCTCTCTCTCCCCCTCTCTCTCCCTTTCTCTCCCTCTCTCTCCTCCCTCTCCTCCTCCCTGCCTCTGCACCCCTACCCCTGCTCTCTAAAAATCATTAAATAAAATTTAAAAATATATATTATAGTCTTTAGTAGACCTTGAGTTCATACTAACCTTGATGTAAATTAGATCACTAAAAAACCATTTTTCATTTAAAAATGCAGTAAGATTGACTTAGTCCCATGCAAATTGATGTCATATTGAATGATAAAAATAACAAATCTTAATTCTAATTGGAACTACTTGTAACTGGAACCAGAAATTTACTAAACAAATATGTAGTAAACATAAACATTTTTAAGTGGATAACAAATACTAATCATCTATTAAAAAGATTGGTAAAGATTAATCAAAGGAAACTCATACACAATTACAGTTTCTTCGTGCTTTAGGATTTTTGCAGATACTGTTAAAATTTTGGAAATAGACCTTTCTTGCAGAATTGATGGTGAAAAGTAATCTAGGTAACTCATATAGTTTTATTTATCAGTAATATAACAGCTTGTGTCTTAATCATAGTACAGTGCATGTTTGATTATGTGCCCCATAATTGGCTTTTCTCTTACTTTATGGAAGAACAGATTTTACTATCAAGCATGTATGTCCATAGAGGGATGGACTCATCTGAAGAAACACATGAGATTGCCCCTTATACTTGTACACTGGTGCTGGGCAAATGAATTTTTATTCTCCTTCCCTGAAAATCTCTAAAGTTTTTATTTTATTTTTATTTTTGTTTTTCATTTTTATCATCAGACTTTTTAAGAATTACAAAAGTATACACATAGCCCTGTGCTAAGATGGACATTTGAGAATTTGTTCCTTCAAGCATTGCTTTGTCAGCCACACACTTGCCCATTAATGTAAGACTAATTCATTACATTTCTTTTTCAATATGGAAATTTTCTTGCTCCATCTTGTTAAAATGTTGAAATTGCACATCTGAATTACCTTACTTAATCCCCCAAATTCTATTCTTACTAATGGAAAAAAATGTAGGTTTCTTAGTTTGCATTCATGTGAACGACTGTTTAAAAACAGACAACCCAGGTGGCTACAGGAAATTCTTTTTTCTTTGTTTATTGCAGTTTACTGCCCTGCCATGGTGTAAAATCAGGGATGTGGCTTGTTTTAAGACTGGCAGAGACAAGGAGAATGATGAGAGGATTCTTAAAATTGTTCAGGGTCAATGAGTCTGGAATGAAATGATTATATAGATATAGTATACATAGACTATATCACCTCCATATAATCTTTTAAAAAGAGTATCAAAAGTGGGATTTTCCTTTCCAAGGGAAAATGCTTTTCATGTTGGTTTCCATTTCTTGGGATTTCAACCTCAGTGACTAGGAGCTAGGAAAAAAACAGTTCTTTCCTAGGAATACTTTTTCCTTGGGGGAGGGAAGAGGCAGTTAGTGTGCTTCTTGATGATGGCAGTGAAGTTGTATGGTAAATTTAATACATTACGATACTTTAGTTACAGTATGTGTTAAATGGAATTACATGGGCTCAGCTGAGAACATAAACCCTGGTATTACAAAGTTGTTCCTATGGGAATTACTAAAAAGGGAACGAAGTTTTAAAACAACATATTTATACCCTGGTGATTATTTATATTTTGATAAACGCATTGTCTGCACTGAAGAGTAACTTCTAAAACTATTTTAATGATTGAAGCATGGAGATAGTTCACAGGAACTCTTTTGGTCTCTTATTTTGTGTAAGCTTGAAAATTTTCATAGTAAAAAATTTTATTTTTGTAATAAATTTTATTTATATCTTGTATTTTCTTTTTTGTTAGTTGGCTTACTTAGGATTTCTGATGCTTTATACATTTGTTGTTCTTGTACAAATGGAACAGTTACCTTCAGTTCAAGAATGGATTGTTATTGCTTATATTTTTACCTATGCTATTGAGAAAGTCCGTGAGGTATGTCTTCAGTTTTTTTCTACCTGTAACTTGGTGTTATATGGATATATACTATATGTACATGGTAGATATTGTGTACGTGGAGGATGTTTTGTTTGGGGCGTGTATACGGGAATGTGCTATTTTATGTGTGTCATGATTTCAATAGGTGATAACTTTATAGGAGAATAACTTTACTGTAGAACATGTTTATTTTTGCTTATTTCTGAGCAAAAATTTTTTTTGCTATGTTTATTTCTGAAAATCAGGGCAAAAGAATAAAGATCAATGTGATGTTAACTTTGTTACAAATTACAAAGACACAGTGCTTTGTCTCAGAAACATAGCCTAGATCTGTTTTTACTTTATTTTTTCAATATTCATATTTACGTTCTCTGCCACTCTCCAAAAAGGATTAAATATACGTATAGCCAATCAGGTAAATAAGTTATAGATTATTATCTTGCTCTTGTATGGCACTGCCCACTTAAGTGTATTTATTGGCTTTTGAATTGTAATGCATATTTAGATCTCTGTGTTTCTGAGTTTTTAATTTAAATTTCAAATTTCTAACATCCTGATTTTAGGGAGAAAATGCTTTTTCTTCAAGTTTTATACTTTACATTCAAACTAGTAGCTGCATAAATGTTTTTTATAACACATTTACTTAATTATTTCTGAATTATTTTATGTCTGCTACATTTAGAAAATGTGTGAAATTGTGAAAATAAATAGAAGGCATTGTGCTACCCCACTACTTGCATATTATAAGAATTTATCTTGTTAAATAGCTTGTTGTGCATTTTAAATTTCTCCAAGTGCCATGTTCATATGTTTATGAAATCTGTTGTTATACCACCATGTTTGAAGAAATTAAGTTGTTACATGATAAAAGCAAGTTGCAAGGAATTCTTCTAAATGTACATTCATAGAACAGTTCTGAAGGATTCATGCAGCGGTGTCTAGCCCGCAGGCCACATGGCTATGAATGCAGGCCCAACACGAAATGATAACTTTACATAAAACCTTTTTTTTTGCTCATCAGTTTTTATTAGTGTTTGTGTATATAATGTGTGGCCCAAGACAACTTCTTCCATTGTGGCCCAGAGATACCGAAAGGTCAGATACCACTGCTAGATAGTGCAGGTTTGGTGGTTCCAACCCACTCTAATAAAGTGTCTCTCTCAATAAAGCGAGTCATAATCTTTTTGCTGGTTAAGGGTCTTGCCATCAATTTGTGAAAAAATGCAACGCCTGTAAAGCCAGTAAAGCAAAGTGCAATGAAAGGAGGTATGCCTCTAATAAAAATAGTTGCCTGCAGTGGGGAAGAGACTTAACTGGCTAAGGGAGAAAAGTGAAAGGGAGACTTCAGTATTTACTTTATGATACATTATGATTTTGAAGATAGAAATGTATTGTCATTTCCCACAAAATATTTTTAAAAAATTTTTTATTCAAGGGAAAAGATTAGTACAGACACTTAAACCTTTTAGTTATTTAGTTTCTGCAAATAAAGCACCTTTGGAACATCCAGATTATTCCAGAGTTATTTCATTGAAAAACAAAAGAACTTTTCAAAAGTATCTCACATTCCAAGCTTTCACATTCCAAGATTTTCAGCTTCGTAATTGGTCGAGCAGGTCATTTGTGGGATTTTTTTCTCTACATGTAAAATGAGGATAAGTAGTATCTGTCTCTGTTACCACTGTGAATTGTTTTGGTGATGAAATGCATCATCAAACGCCAAGATGATCAAAAATACTTTGAAATACCAAAAGATTATAAACCTACTCTAATATTATAATTGAATGCTGTTACATGTTTTAATATGAATAAATTGATTAAACATTTTTTTTAACCTTTAGATCTTTATGTCTGAAGCTGGGAAAATAAGCCAGAAGATTAAAGTGTGGTTTAGTGATTACTTCAATATCAGCGATACAATTGCCATAATTTCTTTCTTCATTGGATTTGGACTAAGATTTGGAGCAAAATGGAACTTTGAGAATGCATATAATAGTCAGGTTTTTCTGGCTGGAAGATTAATTTACTGTCTTAACATAATATTTTGGTATGTGCGTTTGCTGGATTTTCTAGCTGTAAATCAACAGGCAGGACCTTACGTAATGATGATTGGAAAAATGGTAAGTTGAGAGGCATCTGATAATATCATTGGTTTATTGATATTATTTCCTAAAATTATTAAAACATTGACATAGTTTTACTTGAACTAGAGAATGTTTTCATGTTTATTTGCTCCATACTCCAAATTAACCATTCCTAAGAATATTAACTTTTAAAGAAAATATTTTGCTGAATATGGTTGAGGGCGGGAAACATTTTACCTTGAAATGCTTTAATTTTTAAATGCTATTTGCTATAGAATATTTGAGATAAGAATGAAAGGTATAAACTTATCTCCAATCTGAATTTCTTTTTATCCTTACTGCCCCTACTCTCAACCAGTCTTATCATCATCTGACACCTGCAGTAGTCTAGTAGTCTATTTACTCAAAACTACTCTGGTTCATCTTCAATCTACATTATAGGTAGAGTAATTATTTCAAAATGCAAATCTGAATATGTCACTTACCATTCTTAAACTTTTTAAAAAATATTTTTGCATTATTCTTAGAGATCAATCAGTGTGCTTAATGAAACCCATAAGCCCTGCCCAATTTGGCTGTTTGTTCTCCATCCTTCCCTCCCTCCCCACCTCTCCTCCATCCTTTTTTCTTTAACTTGTAATAATTTTGAGTTAACTGTAGATTGACATGCAGTCGTAAGAAATAATTACAGGGAGATCTGTGGACCTTTTACCTCGCTTCCTCCAGTAGTAACATCTTCCTTGCTTTCTTTTTAAGTCTCATCTCTTCCTGTTTTAGGCTTTCTATTTGTGCTCTAGTCAGATGGGGTTTCCCTGTTAGAGTATCATAGTTCATTTTCTTTCTACCTAGAATGTTCACCCTCATCTACACTCATACACTTAAACTTTCTGACTAATTAACTTAGGTTTATACTTCAGATCTTAACTCCAACCCAGTTTTTTTCAGGGAAGGTTTTTTTATCTCTTCTACCTAGATCAAATTTATTTGTATAATTTTATGGGGACTCTTGTTTTTTTTCTTCAGAATATTAATATGTGTCTAACTCTATTTTAAATTACACTCTTATTGGTATATTAATATTCTCCTCTAGGCTATAAACTCTTTGGATTAGGAACGTTGTCTGATTTTGGTCACCTCCATATCTCCAGTACTTATCACAGTGCCTATCACATAGTAGGTTCTCCATACCTACTATGTGATAGTAACAGTTGTTGGTTGGATGGATAAAGCCATTACAATTGGGGGAAAAAAACATAAAAATGCTAAACATTCATTTTAATAGGTTGGTTCTTAAGATTTTTTCTAATTTTTATATCAGATTATAAATTTTAAAAATCACTTAAAAAAATTTATCGATTGATTTGAGAAAGAAACATTGATTTGTTGTTCCAACTTATTTATGCAATCATTGGTTGCTTTTTATATGTGCCCTGAATGGGAAATCAAACCCGCAATCTTGCCATATTGGGATGACATTCTAACCAACTGAGCCACCTGGCCAGGGCATTCACCAAGTAGTTTTTAATGTTTATTATATTTTCACTGCTATGCAAGACATGCAACAAGTATTAAGATCTTGCCTCTGAACTTTGTGAAACTCTCTGTTTTGACTTTACCAATCCTGTAGAAATTGTATAATCTAAGTTGAGGAGCCAGTCCTACATAAAGTATTTTAGGAAATCATATGAGATATTAGTAAGCTGTCAGTGCTGCTTATTGATTAAATTAATGAGTAGGGGATATAGGAGTTCATGGAAAGAGATAAATATATGGAGGTGCTTGTAAAACCAATGGGATTCAGCTGTTCTCTTTTTTTTCTATTTTTTAAATTTTATTTTAATTGTTGTTCTTATACAGTTTTCTGTTTTCTACTCCCATCCTGTCCCACCGCCCCAGCCCTCCCCAGCTCCCTCCCATTTCCACCCCGCCCCCAGCTTTTGTCCATATGTCTTTCATACTTGTTGCTCTAATCCAGAAATTCAGCTGTTCTCTGAAAGCTTAAGAGAGGATATGAATAAAAAGAAACATCCTGTCTGGAACTTCTTTAATGATGAGGAGTAGTTAGCAGTCAAATTGAGTAGACAGAGTATAGCCTGGATTATATGAAACACTGAAAACTGGGACTTTAGAGGAGGAAAATATAGGGGAAACCATTGAAGAGTTCTGTCCCCCTCTCCCACTTGATTTCTTTTCCATAAAAGGAATAAGCTGAGATTTCTTTGTGTTTCCTCATCTTTTTGGAGTAACTTTTCAAAGTATGGATGTTGAAAGCAACCAGTCAGGTGGTTCATTATAATGCTGATTTTCAACTAAGTGGGGCAGTCCAAACAATCTCATAAGTGTTTCTCATTCTCAGCTCCAATCCACCACATAATCTCATCCCATTATTAAAATAGTTTGCAAGACAATGCCAGCTTAAAGAAATACTACTATAGTGTATGTTTTTAGTTACCTCTTTCCTCCCATATGCATGGATCCAGGCAATTTTTTTAAGTTACATCCAGATCACCTAATCTTTCCTGATGGAGTATGCCCAATATTTCGTTCTTTCCCATGGGCTTAACCATCTGGCAACTTTTGTTTTTTAAATGTAGACATTAGGTTTAATGTGCAAATCTTTATACAGTGAATTAAACAATGTAAAATGTATTGTGTCTACTCCTGCCATAAACATTTTCAGTGGTGAGAAATGCAAACTCTATTATGCTGTTGCTTTTATAAATATATTTTTCCTTATTCTAAAATTAATATTCATTGTAGAAAATTTTAGCAACTATAAGCAAACTACTAACCAGAGGCATCCACTGTTAGCTGTCCCTTCCCACCCTTCCCGACATACATTCGAATCATGTTTTTATTTGTGTCAAACTTCATGCAAATAAGTATATACAATGGTTTTATCAAAACAGGCCTATAATATATATGCTATTACTCAATTCTTTTTAAATATCTGCCCTCTTATTAAATATAAAAATCTCTTTCTAGAGTTTCTGAAACCCTTTCTTTTAATCTTGGAAAATTAATGTCTTCTCAATTAAATTTATCATCCTAGTAACCCAACTAGCTCACAGGATTATCAACATTACTTTGCATCATGAAAACAAGATTTTTAAGTTTTTTAAATACAAAGTTTTATTATTATATTTTCTTTTTCTTATTACACATTTCCCTCCAGGATAATGTGTCCTACTCTTGCCCGTGAAGAGTTACTGTTTACTCTTTGTCACATCAAAGAAGTACTTATTATTCATCCATTTCCCATAATGTATTTCCAGGAAATGTAGGGGAGTTACAAGTTTTGGGAAATAATTAGTTTTAGCCTAACTTTTTAGGGTGTAAAGTGTTCCACCTCTCATTGCCTACCAGATTATTTAGTGACTTAGTGGTATCAGGTTAATCCAGTGGTAATATACAGTAAGTGGGAGGTGTAGGGAGTACAAAAGTGGACACCCTTAATAAAAGATAGAGCTGAGAACAATAGAGGAAGCCAAGAGAAAGTGGAGCTATCTGATTGTTGTCTGAATCTTGCCTCTAATGTACTCTCAATACTCCTACCAATTCTGTCCCAGTTATAGGGAATTTGAATATACGCTTCATTTTTTTTCTTTATCTCTGATCTTCAGGTATACCTTCCACCAGGATTATGTCTTTCTCCTCTTTAACCAGTCATTTATCACATCATTATCTATTTTCCTAGTGCCATCTTCCTTTTTCACACCCACTTCAAAACTTTCAAAAAGATTAATGTTCTAATTATCTATTTAAAGTAGGTGCTTCCCAGTATAAGAAATCCTTCATTAAAGTGTACCTTTAAATAAATAACATATAAAGGAGATGAATTTTATAATAGTAGATTCCCAGAGTAACTTAACATTCTTTTATCATTGTGTATATATTATATGCTCTGCGTTATATTGGGTTGGCCAAAACTTTATTTTTTTCCATGAAATAAAAGACACATTTTTTTTTCATTTTCACCAATAACTTACTGATTTGGATATCTTGAGTTGTTGGTTATCTCCTGCTATTGGCTTTTAGTGGGTAGTGGCCAAGGGTGCTGCTAAACATTTTCCAATGTATAAGGCAGCCCACAACAAAAAATGTTTTGGCCAGACTGTCAATAGTACCAAGAAATATCACAAACCACTTTTGACATATTCGATCAGTCACAACAACTTCTCCAGAGACTGCGCAAATCTTTTTTTGCATTTCAGTTGCATTTTTACCTTTCTTGAAATAGTAAAGCATAATACACCAAAAATGTTGCATAAACCAATTTTGATAAGTTTTTTTAAAATGCATGCTGATATGATAGCTGTCATGATAAAGTCTAACAAAGTTGTTTCGAATGAGATTAAAGACAATTAAGAGCCATATGATGGCTCTTAAGTTCTACTAAGAGTCATCATATGGAAAAAACTAAGTGAATTTTTTGGCCAACCCAATACTAAGCTGAGACTGAAAAGATGAGTAAGATATGGTCCAGATGGTTACGGAACTCCCAATCTAGTGCAATATACAAGCCAACCATGTGAAGAGAGATAGCTACAGAAAGATACGGTTAACTGTAGTATGAAGACCATAGAGCTAGTAGCTAATTCTGTCACGAAGGCTTCCACAAAGAATATGGTATTTGAAAAGAGTTTGGAAAATAGGTAGGAACTTATCCAGAGTAGGAAAACTTTTAAGAGAGAAAACAGCTTTGAAAAACTTCGAGGTAAAAGAGATTAAAATGAAAAAAATCTTCCTCACAGTTGACATCTTCAGTAGAGCTCGTACTAATAAAAATTATATGATAAACACTATACTTTTCCAACTCACATCAACAAAAGAAATTCTCAATGTAGATGTGAGGAAATAGATTTCTCAATTTTGTATTAATTAAATTTAAATCAAGTGTTTATAAGGAAGTTTCTCAGATAGGTTTTATGTGAAGTTAGGGAATGCAGAAACCTCAATGAAAGGTCATCCATAGACCTTGAATAATTTTAGGATATTTTAGTACAGATTTGGTTTTGTTTTGAATTTTGACTTGGGCTTTTGAAAAAAAAATTATAGATGAATGTTTGGATTCCAAAGTATATCACATGCCATGAATAATGTTTTTATGAATTTCCTTTTAAAATCTTTTATTCCAATATTTTGTTTATTGAGGACATGCATTCTCTCAGTTATCTTCAGATGCTCTAAGAAGGCATTATGACTATTTTAAAAATGAGAAAATGGAATCTTGGGGAGTATTAGGACTCTTTGATTGCAAGTCACAGAGAATCTTAAAAAAGAAATTTGTTGACAGGTCTAACAGAATTTTAAAGATGAAGTATCAAGTCTACATTATATATAAATAAATATTTTATAATTATTATGTCCAGTCTAGACTTACTGTCCTCTTTACCTTTCACATTCCTCACTTCCATTTCTACTCTCACTATATATTCATTTTAAAAATATATGAGAACATAATAATTTTTAGGTTGACTTATATTATTGCAATAATTGTTGGTTCACAGATCACAGTATAGATTTATTGTAAATGTAGCCTCTTGATTTTTATGGGGCTTCCCCCAGTAGATTATTATTCATGGATGAATATTACACATTGCAAAATGAGACAGCATTCATTTTTTTAGATCTAAATGCTAAGCACTGTGCACCTAAATAAGTAGGTAGAAATTAAAGTTTTATTGTGGTACTTCACTTAATTCTTTGAAATCCTGAGTAGTGATGCCAAAATTCACATAGTGTTTTAACAATAAAAATCAATTTTTGGTTATTTATTCAGTTCAGTTTGTCTCTCTCAGTGTTTTTTTGAAAGGGAAAGAATTGCAAACTACCTGACGTGCAAATGGAATTGTTAACCAGATATTGGTATTGCTTATTGTTTCCAGCACCCACACTGACAATCCAGTTTGTTGTTTTGCTCCTAGGATTTTGTTGTTGTTGTTGTTGTTTTTAATTTATATCAGTTTTACATTTTAATTATTTAAATTCTTTTTAACTGTTTATTTATTTTTTTAGAGAGAGGGGAAAGGAGAGAAAAAGAGAGGGAAACATTGATCAATTTTCATGTCCCCAAGAGATCCCCACCTGGGGACCCGGCCCACAACACAGGCATGTGCCCTAAGAATTGAACTGGTGACCCCTGGGTCCGCAGGCCAGTGCTCAATCCACTGAGCCATACCAGCCAGGGCATGCTACTAGGAGGTTTTTATAGCCTAGGACAAGGCACCATAATAGGGTTCAGTATGGGTGAGAAGAATGCCTTTTTTTGTTTTGTTTTTGTTTTGCTTTGTTTTTGATGAAGTGGGCAAAGGACAGTTAGCAAAGGAGGTAGGAAAAAGAGTCTGTACCTTCAGTATAGGAACAGATCAGTTTTAGGAAAGAATGCTTATGAAAATTGGTTCCTTGAATCAGTCTGTGTGCCTGCACTTCTTTAAAATCTTCATGGACTCCAGATAGACTCCAATTAGTACGAAAAATATGATATAGTTCATTATACAAAAGATGTGCCTGACTTGCCTAGCTTCACAGATCAATTTTTACATAATCTCCTTGCTTAAAGCTTATTATATAGTGCTGTTTCTGAACGCTAATATTATGAATAAAAAGAAACTCAAATGTTATATTTATCTATTAGAACATTAGAAACTATTTTTTAAAGATGAATATTGTCATTGTGTTTAAATTTCCATGTATTTTAACTGTGTATTTTTCAACAGGTGGCCAATATGTTCTACATTGTGGTGATTATGGCTCTTGTATTACTTAGTTTTGGTGTTCCCAGAAAAGCAATACTTTACCCTCATGAGGAACCATCTTGGACTCTTGCTAAAGATATAGTTTTTCATCCATACTGGATGATTTTCGGTGAAGTTTATGCATATGAAATTGATGGTAAGGATTTATGTTTACAAATTTATCTTTTGGTTGTTTTATATTTTAAAATCAGAACTGCATTATGATAATATTACATATTTTCACAAATCAGACTATTACTAGCTTAGCCCCTCCCAAAATATATTAGTTAATCCCAAAAGAAACATAACAAAAATTAATTTTTTTAAGTGTTTTAGAATTTTTTGAGTTACAAATTGTAGAAATGAGGCCAAAAGTGGCTCACACAATAAGGATATTAGCTTACATAACAAAGTTTAGAGGTGGAGTGTTCTTGAGGGTTTCCATTCATAGCTAAGGACGTCTGTTCTTTCTCTTTCCATTGCTCTGTATTCGCAATGTCTGATTCATACAGGGAAACCTGTTTCCCTTATGATTAGGAGACTCTAACTAGTAACAGGAGGAAAAGAGACACTGTTTTCCATTGTACTCTTTTTTTTTTTTTAAGTATATTTTATTCATTATGCTATTACAGTTGTACCATTTTTTTTCTTCCCTTTATTCCCCTCTGCTGTACACCCGCCTTCCAACCACCATCCTGCCCCCCTTAGTTCATGTCCTTGGGTCGTAAATACAAGTTCTTCGGCTTCTTCATCTCCCATATTCTTAACCTCCTCGTCTATTTTCTACCTACCATTTGCGCTTATTATTCCCTGTACCTTTCCCCCACTCACCCTGCATTCACCCCCATCCCCTCTCTGCTGATCATCCTCCATGTGATCTCCATTTCTGTGATTCTTGTCCTGTTCTATTGTTTGCTTAGTTTGTTTTTGTTTTTGTATTTTTTTTTTTTGGTTGAGTTGTTGATAGTTGTGAGTTTGTTGTCATTTTACTGTTCGTAGTTTTGATCATCTTCTCTTCCTCAGATAACTCCCTTTAACATTTCATATAATAAGGGCTTGGTGATGATGAACTCCTTTAACTTGACCTTATCTGGGAAGCACTTTATCTGCCCTTCCATTCTAAAACTCTATCCAGTTTTGTTGGATAGAGTAATCTTAGATGTAGGTCCTTGCCTTTCCTGATTTGGAATACTTTTTTCCAACTGCTTCTTGCCTACAAGGTTTCTTTGAGAAGTCAGCTTGCCTGCAAGGTTTCTTTGTAGGTAACTGTGTCCTTCTCTCTCGCTGCTTTTAAGATTCTCTCCTGTTTAATCTTGGGTAATGTAATTATGAGGTGCCTTGGTGTGTGCTTCCTTGGGTCCAACTTCTTTGGGACTATCTGAGCTTCTGGGACTTCCTGGAAGTCTATTTCCTTTGTCAGGTTGGCGAAGTTCTCCATTATTTTCTAAGATAAGTTTTCCATTTCTTGCCCTTCCTCTTCTCCTTCTGGCAACTCTGTGATTCGGATATTGGAGCATTTAAAGTTGTCCCAGAAGTTCCTAAGGCTCTCCTGATTTTTTTGAATTCTGGTTTCTTCATTCTGCTGTGGTTGAATGTTTATTTCTTCCTTCTGCTCCAAATCATTCATTTGAGTTCTGATTTCCTTCCCTTCACTGTTGGTTCCCTGCATCTTTTTCTTTGAAAATATTTCACTTTGCATAAGTTTCAACTTTTCCCTCAATTTTCCAACCATATTCAACCATTTCTGTGAGCATCCTGATTACCAGTGTTTTGAACTGTGCATATGATAGGTTGGCTGTCTCTTCGTTGCTTAGTTGTTTTTCTGGAGTTTTCATCTGTTCTTTCATTTGGGCCACATTTCTTTTTCTCAGAGCATCTGTTAATGTAGTAAGGGGCAGAGCCTTAGGTAATTTGCCAGGGTTGGGCAACACACTTCACCGTGTTGTGACCCTCTTTGTGGGGGAGTGGTCAGAGAGGGACCAGTGCTGCTTGCTCTGCTCTGTTCCTGCTGTCAGTCACTTCCCCTACTACCCACAAGCAAATTGGGTCCTTCTGGTGCTGATTCCCAGGTGGGTGGGTTTGTGTACATTCTAGGACCCTGTGGGTCTCTCCAGCTAACTCTCCTGTGAGGCTAGGAATTTCTCCTGCCACCTCAACCTCCACCGGTTTTACGGCCAGAGGTTTTGAGGCTTTCTTTTCCCATGCTGGAACCCTGGGTTTTGCTGTCTGTCATGCTCCCAGTTGTTCCTCTCGGTTTATCTGCATGCAAATGTGGGACCGCTGGGTCTACCAGCCATCCTCTCACCCACCTGGTCCTTCAGCTGCTACCTTGCCTGGAGTCCTTTCCTCCCCAGCTCTACCTCTTCTACCGGTCTGGATGAATGTTTCTTTAACTCCTTGGTTTTCAGACTTCCATATAGTTCAACTTTCTGTCAGTTCTGTTTGTTTTTTGTTTTAAATTGGTTGTTGTCCTTTTTTTTGTTCAAGGAGGCAAAGTGTCTCTACCGACGCCTCCATCTTGGCAAGAAGTCTCTCCATTGCACACTTAAGCAGGGGAATCCCTTTTCCAGAAGCTCCTATTGAACATGTTCTTTCATTTCATTCATTCAAATTGCCTTCAATTTCAGTTGCTCTGAATTAGGGCAGATGTAATGGTATTGCATTGATTAGTTTAAGTCAGTCATGGTGGATTGGATAAACTCTTGAATTATAAAAATCAACTGTGAATACATTCTCTGCATAAGGTAATAGATTTGTTGTTTGTTTTAATTAGACTAGATGACTTGTGAATCTAGGTGATGTAGCCAACTTTCAGGGATGTTCTTCTGCTGATCTTCACATCTGGGTTGTAGAATCTTTATTTTGTTAGCTCTCCCTTCACCTCTCTTTCTCTCTCCCATCTTAATTCACTCCTCTCTCACCCTGTACCTGTGTATCTTTGTTGTTCTCTACCCATCTGTTTTATAGTTGAATAGGTCAGGGGATGGCCAGAGAGTGGTCATCAGTTATCCTATGTTATTAAAACAAGGCAAGGTTTTATGAGCCTGGCCATATTTTATGTTTAATGGCTTCCTGTTCAGTCCTTTCCAGGTTTTCATTGCTGTTTCACTCACTTGTGGAATCTAATGAATGAACTGAACTAAGGAGGAAAATGGAGATAGATTCATAGATGGAGAGCAGGATGACAGCTGTGGGGGAGGTTAGGGTGCAGAGGGACTAAGCAAAAATAAAAAAGGACTCAGGGACATGGGCAACACTGGTGATTGCTGGGGTGAAGGGTATAAGGGGAATAAATCATAATGGAAAAAATACAATAAAGACTTAAAAAATGAAAACACTAATAAAAAGTAATATAAAATTTGTCACATTCATGATTATTTCATTCTAATCCTTGCCTGCTTAAATTGATTTTAGCCCTGGCTGGGTGGCTTAGTTGGTTACAGTGTTGTCCCATACACCAAAAGGTTGCAGGTTCAATTCTTCGTCAGGGCACATACCTAGGTTTTGGGTTCGATCCTCGGTCTGGCTGTCTACCAGAGGCAACAGATTGATGTTAATATCTCACTTTGAAGTTTCTCTCTCTCTGCCCCTCCCTCCCTCCCTCTAAAATCAGTAAACATATCCTCCGGTGAGGATTTTAAAAAATTGACTTTACTTTTTCCTCATAACTTTGTACTGGATATTAAAGCTCTTACTCTTCTTGTATTTAGCTGTGTTCTGACTTCAGAAACATTTCCAGTGGGGATAATGAAAGCAAGGAATTCAGATCAAATCATTGTATTTTTGACAGCACTTGAACCATTCCTTAAACCCTCATTTGTGACATAATTAGATAAACTCAGTAATCTTTATGTTTGTAAATTGACTGTGAGTTTACCATACTCTTTTGTTCAGTTATTTTTATTTTGGAAATGTTGCAGTGTGGCTGAATCTGGGGATATTATTCTCCTCAGTTCTCCTCAAGCTAAACCCTATCTTGAAGATTAGACATAACTCAAAAATATATTTCCTTTCCCTGGCTGGTGTCAGTTAGTGGGTTGAGCCCTGGCCTGCAAACCAAAAGGTCTCTGGTTTGATTCCCAGTTGGGGCACATGCCTGGGTTGTGGGCTAGGTTCCCCTTTGGGGGCGTGTGAAAGGCAGCCAATAGATGTGTCTCCCACATTGATGTTTCTTTCCCTCTTTCTTGTTCCCTTCCCCTTTCTCTTCAAATAAATACATAAAATATTTTGTAATACATGTGTATTTGCTTGTCTGGAATAGAGTGGTAGAACAGATACCCATATTCCTCACAGATTTGTTCTGTGTTGGAATACTTTTAAGTTGGTGTTCCTGTGGCTCCCTGCCCAGAACTTTTGCTAGAATCTGTAAAACAGATTTACACATAATCAAAACTTTCTTTATACAACAAACATAAATACTCATTAGAAGCAGTTACTGGTGAATTACTATATATTTTTTTTCTTTCTTAAGTGTGTGCAAATGATTCAGCTGTCCCTACAATCTGTGGTCCTGGAACATGGTTGACTCCATTTCTTCAAGCAGTCTACCTCTTTGTACAGTATATCATTATGGTCAATCTTCTTATTGCATTTTTCAAGTAAGAAGTTTATTCAGTTGCTTATTATAATGAGATCATTTAGTACACATGTCTACTCAGTTTGAAGGTGATAAACTAAATTTTTATTCTAAAAATTTTATCAAGACAAACTACTAAAATTATTATTATTATTATTATTATTTTTGAAATTTACAATTAAGGCATGGTTTTTCAAATTAAATGAGTTCTAAATTTGAGACTTCATTATCTTTTAAAATGCATTTCTTTTATAAATCTATATATTTGGGATTTTTACTAAGTTGCAAATTTTGTGCATTCACTATACAAACAGAAAGGCAAATAAATTCATTAATAATCACTTTCTTAATATTTTGATGTACATCTTTCTGTAATTTTTACGAATATATATGAGCTGTTTTTCTTTTCATAAATAATAATTTATGTACTTTTTAAAACATCCCACTTTAATAAATATTTCTCTCATTTATTTTTAATGGCTACTTCGTATTGCATGGTATAGACCATTTTTCAAGCCTATAGATTATATTGCTCAATTCGATCATTTATAATTTTTTGTTTACAAAACCATATTGTGATTAATTTTTTATCAGTTCTTAAGTATTTCTTTAGAATATTTTTCTAAGACCAGAACTGTCTGATATGATTATTTTTAGGATTTTTTAAATTTAAGTCAAAATTGGCCCATGTTTCCAGATCTTTATCAACACTAGGTGTATTATCTTTTTAATGGTTGTTACTTTGATAGTACATAGAAGGATCTTATTTTATTCACAGTTACTTCGTAGCTACTAAGATTGAATATTTTCTTATGTTTTATCGTATATAATTTTAAATCTTAAAAATCATGTTTTCTGCCCATGTTTCTGAGAGTTTGTAACCAAGACCCTCAATATATACTTGTTGCATGTATTTTTTCCAGTTTTTCATCTGTGTTTTAGTCTTATTTATGGTAGAGTGTTCTTTTGAATTCTTGTTTAGAACAGAATTGCAATTAAATCTTTAGCATTTAAAACTTTAAAATGTGATTAACTGTTTGTTTTACTTTAATTCTTTGTTATCCAAGCAATGTATATTTACAAGTGAAGGCAATTTCTAATATTGTATGGAAGTACCAACGTTATCATTTTATTATGGCTTATCATGAGAAACCAGTTCTGCCTCCACCACTTATCATTCTCAGCCATATAGCTTCTCTGTTTTGCTATATATGTAAAAGAAGAAAAAAAGATAAGACTTCAGCTGGACCAAGTAAGTAGAAGACATTAAAGCCAGTATTTTGGGAGTTCTTGTTTGTTTGTTTTTTGGGCCAGTGTTTTTATTTTATCACTTATCACTATTACGCTAAAGGTGACATATTAATTTGATTTAGATTTAATTGGTTAATGTCATTGTAAAAGATTTTGTTGAATTTGCCTAAAAATAAAGGAATTTTAATCATAATACACTATCTATAAAATTGAATTTAGTATTAAACTTTTTGAGCATGGCATCTCAATTTGTTTTTGTAAAAATGATAATACACTAACATTTTTTTGTTCCATAAACCATTTTTGCTGCTTTGGGAACTATAATACTTTTAGTACATTCTGTACACTGCATCACCATATCATACTGCTTAAAATTTTAGAATCCCCTTCTGTTCTACCTATTCAGTTTTTAAATTCCTCTACGTGGGTATGTGATGAAGGGGTCTGAGAAAGATAGTTGGGCAAGAGTGTTTTATGGGAAAAGAAAATTAGGATAAAAGTATCTGAAACTATTCTGCTAAGATCACACTGTGATTAAAGAAAAGAATAGAAATACTTGTTAGCGCTTTAGAAATACAGCAGTAAAAAGAGAAAAAAATGCAGATGATGCTTATAATAGTCTTATGAACCCTGAGTAATTCATGACTCATGACATAAACTTTGATATCTTGATAGCCTTCATTGATTTTTCTTTTCCCTCTTTAGAACTTTTTTTAACAGAAGAAGATCAAAAGAAACTTCATGATTTTGAAGAGCAGTGTGTTGAGATGTATTTTAATGAAAAAGACGACAAATTCAATTCTGGTAGTGAAGAGAGAATTCGTGTCACTTTTGAAAGGTTCAAAAACTCTTTAATTATAATTGCTTATATATCAAGAGTGGATCCTTATATTTAGGTCCCTCACATTGTTCAATTTATGTTCGTCAAACAAGTAAGTCAAGTAATAGGTTTATATTCTGTATTTGGGGACAGTTCAGTTCAAATATTTCATGTAAGTCATTAAGTCAATCCTTTGTTATTTTTGATCCTAATTAACAAAGGGCAGAGAAGAGTTAATATGTTTTACTAGTCAAGACAAGTAAGATTATCATTATTTTAAATGATTTGTTTCTATTGGCTTTGCTGCATTCTGGAAGCATATGGTGTTTGTGTAGATACAATAATGATAGTGGAAATTTCGCTTTTTATTATGATAGGATTGGCACAGGAGCTGTCTGAAATATAGTGTGTGCTTTTTAAAAATAAGTAACCATACCTTATTTTATATCTTACTGTTTGAGTGTGTGCAAAATTTTTTCTTTTTACTATATTAATTTTTGAAATTACAAAAAGAATTTGTAAAACATTAATTTTCAACATTTGTAAAAAGCCTGTCTTTTCCCTACAGAGTAGAGCAGATGTGTATTCAGATGAAAGAAGTTGGAGATCGCGTCAACTATATAAAAAGATCATTACAGTCATTAGATTCTCAAATTGGCCATTTGCAAGATCTTTCAGCACTGACTGTGGATACATTAAAAACACTTACTGCCCAGAAAGCTTCAGAAGCTAGTAAAGTTCACAATGAAATCACACGAGAATTGAGCATTTCCAAACATTTGGCTCAAAACCTTATTGATGATGGTCCTATAAGACCTTCTGTATGGAAAAAACACAGTGTTGTAAATATACTTAGTTCCTCTCTTCCTCAGAGTAGTCTTGAAAGTAATGATCCTTTTCTTTGTAATATTTTTATGAAAGATGAAAAAGATCCCCAATGTAACATATTTGGTCAGGACTCACCTACAATACCCCAGAGAAAAGAATTTAATTTTCCAGAGGCTGGTTCCTCTTGTGGTGCCTTATTCCCAAGTGCTGTTTCTCCTCCAGAACTGCGACAGAGACTACATGGGGTAGAAACCTTAAAAATGTTTAGTAAAAGTCAAAAATTAGGCAGTTCACCTAATAACATACCATATCTATCATCCCCACCAACCAAGCTTTTTGTTAGTACACCATCCCAACCAAGTTGCAAAAGCCACTTGGAATCTGCAACCAAAGATCAAGAAAATATTTGCTCTAAAGCTGCAGAAGGAGATAATATAGAATTTGGAGCATTTGTGGGTAAGTATGACAAAGTGATATTTGTATATCAAGATTATTTACTTTTTAATTATAGTTATTACCTTAAAAATACCTAATCAGTAAAACTCTACTTGTGCAACAAGTAGAGGGTAGATCTAATAATGTTTTAAAGGACTCAGAAATGGGAGAAATAGGTTGAATTTATACCTGTGATGCAGTGTCCTATGATAGCAGTTATTTGGAAAACTTACTTGAACTCTATCTTTAGAATTTGGGGATCTTCTATGGTACTCAACCAACTTTTGTTGAAAGAACCTGAGTGATTCATAAGTGTTAGTTGGAGAATAAGAAGGGTACAGGAGAGTCTGGAAATGACTGGAAAAGGAAATTGTATTATAAATAGGATGGTCATATAATTTTTTATCTAAATCAGTACAGTTTTTTTCTTTTTTTAATTATATTTTATTGATTTTGCTATTACAGTTGTCCCATCTTCTCCCCTTCATTCCCCTCCACCTGCACACCCCCTCCCACCCACATTCCCCCCTTTAGTTCATGTCCATGTGTCATAAGTTCTTTAGCTTCCACATTTCCCACACTATTCTTACCCTCCCCCTGTCTATTTTCTACCCACCATCTGTGCTACTTGTTCTATGTACCTTGTCCCCCTCTCTCCTCTTCCCACTCCCCTATTGCTAATCCTCCATGTGATCTCCATTTCTGTGTTTCTGCTCCTGTTGTCGTGATTTGCTTAGTTGGCTTTTGTTTTGGATCTGGTTGCTAATACCTGTGAGTTTGCTGTCTTTTTACTGTTCATATTTTTATCTTCTTTTTCTTAGATAAGTCCCTTTAACATTTCATATAATAAGGGCTTGGTGATGATGAACTCCTTTAACTTGACCTTATCTGAGAAGCACTTTATCTTCCCTTCCATTCTAAATGACAGCTTTGCTGGATAGAGCAATCTTGGATGTAGGTCCTTGACTTTCATCACTTGGAATACTTCTTTCCAGCCCCTTCTTGCCTGGAAGGTCTCTTTTGAGAAATCTGCTGACAGTCTAATGGGAACCCCTTTGTAGCTGACTGTCCCCTTATCCCTTGCTGCTTCTAGAATTCTCTCCTTCATTTGAATCTTGGCTAATGTAATTATAATGTGCCTTGGTATGTTCCTCCTTGGGTCCACCTTCTTTGGGACTCTCTGAGCTTCCTGGACTTCCTGGAAGTCTATTTCCTTTGCCAGATTGGGGAAGTTCTCCTTTATTATTTGTTCAAATAAGTTTTCCACTGGTTGCTCTTCTTCTTCCCCTTCTGGTACCCCTATAATTCAGATGTTGGGACGTTTAAAGATGTCCTGGAGGTTCCT
>PVKU01009290.1:0-63372 GCA_004027475.1 Anoura caudifer
GCCATGTTGTCACATGCTATCTCGATAACTAGAGAATTTCTTTTCATCATTTGGTTGGTTCTGAGACATCTTAATATTTTGGAACTGATGTGGACAATCTGATGTGCGCCGCAGACCGCTAGCCCTCCCAGTGCCAATGCTGGCGTGAGTCCCACAGGTTACTACCCAGATGCTTGCAAAAGCAGGTAGCACTCACAGGTATCTTGAAATTTTGTGGAGAGTTCAAAAAAATCCTGAGTTCGTCACGTTGGACAGACTCTGCTTTTCTAAATTCATCTCCATCAGAAATACTCCCTGAGGCCAGCCATTCGTCCTCCTGAGCTTCTCAGTCTTTGGCTACATGCAATTTTCTGAAGAGCTGAAGACAACCTAGCACCACAGTCTACATTTCAGTTCATTTTCGAAAGTTGCTCGTTTGAAGGGTGAACAACAGTTCTTGAGACCCAGTAGGTGCTCATTAATTGTTAGCAATTATCATCATTATACTTATTATCCTCACAACAACCTGGGGAAGTAGGAATTCATTCTGACCTGCATGTCTTTGTGGACATTGGAAAGAATCTACAAGGAAACTATTAGAACTGATAAGGAAGCTTATTAACTTTTCTGGATACCAAGTAAACAATAATAAAAAGTGAAGTCAGATCCTACAGTAGAAACAGAAAGTAGAGTGGTGGTGGCGGCTGCGGGTGGGTGGGACGAGTGGGGAGATGTTGGTTAAAGGGCACCAACCTCCAGTTATAAGACGAGTACGTTCTGGGGACCTAACGTACAGCGTGGTGATGATTGTTGGTAACACTGTATCGGGTACCTCAAAGCTGCTGAGAGAATAGATCTTGTATGTTCTCACCATGAAAAAGAAGCAGTGACGGAATGACAGATTGGAGGAACCAGCTAATGCCTCAGTGGCGATCAGTTAGCAATGTAAGTGCAGCAAATCAACACATCGCACAGTCCCAACTTACACAGTGTTGTATGTCAATTACATCTTGGTAGAGCTGTAAAAAGGTTATTAAGACCACCTAAGATAGTTTCTCCTTTTCTTATAGAAACTTAAATAAATGCATCTGTGTACTTGTCTCCTTGAATGGCAGGCACCTATCTAACATACTTGTTCCATGTCAGTAGAAGAGAAAATTCGCATACTTAGTTATATTCATTCAATTTTCAGCAGTTTCAATCTGCAAATACCAGCTTTCAGCTTCCATATGTATGATGTGATCAATCTTTTTATATATCCTTAAATATTCCCATAGGTAATACTATGCCCAATACCTGGTTGTTCTCAAAGTAGGTACAATCCTGTAGTTCAGGACTAGTAAGTATATCCCGTAATTGCTGAATACCTAGTTGTTTGGTTGTACAGGGGCAGACTTGTGACATTTCTTTAGATATGTTTTGTTGCAACAGTATTTTATTTCAAGCTTTCCAATTCCAAACTCTCAATTTAATTCTAGTTTTGCTTCCACTGCTAAATCCTATATTAGACAATGACTCCATCTGTTTGCTTCTGAGTTGCATGTTTCTGCCATTGCCCCAGAGGTAGATTAAGTTGTTTTCCGTATTTCCATATCATAAGAGTTTGCAGTTCCAGTCTTGGTTCTGATTTAGTACCAAATGTAACTTTCAATGTGATCATGGCCATTTTCACCTCTCTGTAGGTAAAAATTTTCCAAAATGGTTAAGTATATTGTGTACCAGTTAAAATCACGCCTATTAGCAGCAGTAATATTAAGAGATATAGTTCATTTAATTCTCATAGGGGCCTTAAATGTGAGAACTAAAGATTAGAGGTTATAAAAAGGGTAAACTTGTCTTTATAGAAAGATATATTTTGGACCTTTTGGAGAAACCAATCCTACCATTTGGGCTCAGATACTTTTTCTTATCTTTATATCCATCTTAAGTTTTGTCAAACTAGGCTTCAATGACTATAAAAGAAAACAAGCAGATGGAATCCCGTGGAATATAATCTGAGTATAATTATATTCAACTTGATGAATTAGCGGTTCCTTGCAATTGGTATATTAAGTAACACAATGGGAAGTGCTATTTAAGATTGTATTATTTAATATTTGGGTAATATTGATTTCAGTCTGTGGGAAGATTTGAACATTTTAGATTCCCTTTAAATTTAAACCACCCAATCAGTGGGTCTGCAGTTGCTGACAAAGTGATCTCTTGAGGCTTTACTCCATATTCAGGAAAAATTTTAGTTGCTATAAAATTCATGAGGTTGAGATACTTATTTTTAAGAAAGGAGGAATAGCCCTGGGTGGTATGGCTCCCTGGACTGAGTGCCAGCCTGCGAACCAAAGGGTCACTGGTTTGATTCCCAGTCAGAACACATGCTTGGGTTGAGGGCCAGGTCCCCAGTAGGGGGCGCTCAAGAGACAACCACACATTGATGTTTCTCTCTGTCCCTCCCTTCTCCTCTCTCTAAAAATAAATAAATAAAGTCTTAAAAAAAATAAGAAAGATAGGAGGAATAAAACTATAAGATCTATGTTTAACTGGTACAAATAAAAATTAAAATTATAATGATCAGGATTACTAAAAGAAAGTAACAATGGTCTATCTCTGTTGAAGAGTCCGTAAGAGACTTTTCTTCACCTCGCATGTACTTGTCAGTTACTTTCTGGAGACTGTAACCTTCAGGTCCTTACTGGGAGTTACAACCCACTGAGTCACAGACACTGTTCTCACGTGTGAGGCCTGTATCCAGCTGTGGCGCTTCTTCACTTTGATAGTGGTGTGAGTGGTGTGAGTTATTAACAATGCCTGATAGGTCCTCCCCAGCACGGTGACAGTGCAGCCTGCCACTAGAGACCTTAACGTTGACTTCATCTCCTAGTCTGGCCACATGATGGTGTAATGAGCCCAAGGAAAGAAGCAAACACTTTACAGCTATTTGCTAATGAATGTTTGGCAAGTAAGGAGCTAGGCTTAACTCCTAAATTCACAGATCTTCCAAACATTAACTCATGCTTGCTGAAGAAAATTGACCTCAGTTTTGATAGAACCAAGGTTAAGTCTGCTGGTCACTGCAGTGGTACAAGCCAGTGGTTTGATATAGTTTAGTCAAAGAATTCTTTTGGGCAAGGTTCATTCGTTCCACTTGTCCAGAAAGCTGGGGATGATAAGGAATATGACAGGGTAATGGCACTTGTAAGGTTTTACAGAGCCCCTGATATACCATGGAAACAAAGTGACTTCTCTGTCAGCTTCTAGATGTCCAGGAATACCAAAGATCGGGATGATGTCACGCGGTAAGGCTTTGATCACTGTTTGAGCATCTGTGTTAGCCCATGGGAATACTTCTGGCCATGCAGACATCATACGTAACATTACTAAAGAGTATTTCTTACCTTCTGGTGGCAGAAACTTTATGATGTTCATTTGCCACCGGATCCTAGGTAACGTGGGCCTTTGTGAGCTCCTCTGACGTACTTTGGTGCATCCTGTAAGGAAATTTTCTGACAAACAGCACATGTTTGTATTATTTGGGCCTTATAACGGAGTGGTATGATTCCAAGAGTTTCAGTATGTTTATTTTGTCTGAGTGGTACTGCTGGTTAGGTGGCGTGAAAAGCCGTGCTTGCGCACAACTGGGGCACGGGAATAGTACCACTGGGTAACCCCCATATTCCTACAGCACTCTTGCAGCTCCCCTGGATGTACAGTCTCCCAGTTTGGGGGGAGTTGCCTATGCCTGACACTGTGACTAGAAGTCCCTGGATAGCAGTAATGGGACTTCGATTTCCCCAGCCCAAAATTAAATCAATATTTTTGTGTATGTTCATTTCTTTTTAGATATTTCATCTTGTCGTTCAGTCGGAGTTCTGCAATGAATTACATAAACCTGTTTGGGAAATTGCAAGGACTCTAATAAATGACCAGTCTCCATGTGGCATTTTACTTCTTTTTTTGTATTTGATGTAATTGAATGCTTTTAATGTGCAGTGAGATTTCTTTAAAAATAATTTTTACTTTTCAGTTACACTTGCTATACAATATTATATTAGTTTCAGGTGTACTATTTTAGTTCATTGGTGTTAGAAAGCCTCTGCCCATCCAGATCTGGTCTGTAGTATGCGGACCTCACACACGTATTTACAGTCAGCAGAGATATTCCCTTCAAGGCTGGCGGCTAATTTAAAAGCTCTTGTAGCAGCCATGAGTGCTGCTGCTGGGCTGATTTTATATTTGTGAGAACATAAGACACTAAAACCTCATGAGGACTGTTGTACTTTTATACAACATAATATAACATAATACACTTTTACATTTCCTGGTGTGCCTCTCATACGAGATCCATTAGTGAACTATATTAAGTCAGCATTGGGAATGAAAATACCAGATACAGCAGGGCCAGGTCAAGTGTCTTTGGTAACTGTAAGGCAGTCATGTTCACCGCTTATTTAGGATCTGACATTGAACGGCTGGATTCGAAAAGTTATACTTGACCAGAACAACATCAGTATGAGACAAACTCCGTACCCATTAAACACGAACGTGCCATTCCCCCCTTCGGGCCCCCTCCCCAGACCCTGCAACAATCATTCCATTTTCCGTCTCTATGAGTTTGACTATTCTAGGCTCCTCCAATAAGTGAGAGCATACAATATTTGTGCTCTTGTGACTGGTTTATTTCACTTACCACAAAATCTTCAAGATTTTTTCATGTTGTAGCATATGCTGGAATTTTTTCCTTTTTAAGATCAAATACTATTTCATTGTATGTATATATAATATTTTGTTTATCCCACCTTTTGACTATTGTGAATAATGTTACTATAAACATGAGAGTACAAATATCAGTTTGGATCCTTTCTTTCTTTAAAAAAAACTGTTTATTTATTTTTAGAGAGGGGGGAAGGGAGGGAGAAACAGAAGGAGAGAAACATCGAAGTGTGGTTGCTTCTTGAGCACCCCCTACTGGGGACCTGGCCCACAACCCAGGCATGTGCCCTGACTGGGAAGCAAACTGACAACCTTTTGGTTTGCAGCTGGCGCTCAATCCATTGAGCCACACCAGACAGGGCTTTTTTTTTTTTTTTTTTTTTTTAAGTATGTAACTAGAAGTAGAATTACTAGATCACATGGTAATTCTATATTTAATTTTTTTGAGAAGCCACCATATTATTTTCCATAAGGCTGCACCATTTTACACTCCCATCAGCAGTGCACAAAGTTTCCATTTCATCATTGCCAACATTTGTCATTTATTTACTTATTTTTAAAATAAAACCATCCTAAAAAATAATAACAAAAATAAAACCATCCTAATGGGTGTGAATGGTATTTCATTGTGGTTTGCATTTCCCTAATGATCTGTGATTTTTGAGAATCTTTTCATGTGCTCTTGGCCATTTGTACATCTTTTTTGGAGAATTATCTATTGAAGTTCTTTGCCTTTTGGGTTGTTATTTTCCTGGCATTGAGTTGTAGGTGTTTTGTATATATTTTGGATATTAATTCCCTATGGCATATATGATTTGCAAATATTTTCTCTCACTTCATGGGTGGCCTTTTTACTCTTTTAGTAGTGTTTTTTTATGCAAAAATTTTAATTTTGATCAAGGCCAGCTTATTTATTTTTTCTTCTGTTTTTCTGCACTTTTGGTGTCATATCCAAAAAATTGTTGCCAAATCTAATGCCATGAAACTTTCTTCCTATGTTTTCTTCTAAGAGTCTTATAGTTTTAGCTCTTATACTAAAATATTTTTTAAAAATTAAATTTGAGGTAATTTTTGCATATGGTATAAGGTAGTGTTCCAATTTAACTTTTTTGGCATGTAGACATCCACTTTCCCCAATACCATTTATTGAAAAGACTGTTTTTCCATTTATGACATTTATTGCATAGTACCACTTATTGGTACCATTTATTGGTACCATTTATTGAATACCATGAAATACCATTTATTGAAAAGACTGCTGAGTGGTCTTTACACCCTTGTTGAAAATTGTTTGAATATGTATGTGAGGATATATTTCTGGGCTCTCTATTTTATTCAATTGTTCTATACACCTATCTTTTAAAATGTATTTGTAAATTAATTTTTAATTATAGTTGACATACAATATTATGTTTGTTTCAGATGTACAACACAGTGATTTGACATTTAGATACCTTACAAAGTGATCACTACAATAAGTCTAATAACCATCTGTCACAGTATGTGCTTGTCTTTATGTTAGTACCACACTGTTTTGATTACCATAGCTATGTAGTAACTTTTAAAATCAGGAAGTATGAATCTTACAACTTTGTTCTCTTTTGAGATTATTTTGGCTATCAAGTTTCCCTTGAAATTCCATATGACTTACAATAAATTTTTCTATTTTTGCAAGAAAAGTTGCTGGGATTTTGATAGAGATTATATTGATATTTTAAAAATATTGTCTTCCAAAATAAATTGAAGAAGATACAAATAAATGGGAGCTTATACTGTGCTCATGGATAGAAAGAATTAACATCATTAAACTGTCCATACTACACAAAGCAATCTATAGATTCAACTCAATTCCTATCTAAATTCCAATGATGTATTTCACAGAACTAGAACAAATAATCCAAAAACTTAAAGGGAACTACAAAAGACCCCAAATAGCCACAGCAGTCTTGAGAAAGAAGGACAAAGTTGGAGGTACAACACAACCTGATATCAAACTGTACTACAAGATTATAGTAATCAAAAAAGCATGGAACTGGCATAAAAATGACACATAAATCAATGGAACAGAATAGAGAGCCCAGAAATAAACCCACACTGATATGGACAATTAATATTTGATAAAGGAGGCAAAAACATACAATAGGGTAAAGATAGTTTATTCAAAAAATTTCGTTGGTAAAATTGGAAAGATACTTGCAAAAAAATTAAACTAAACCACCTTCTTATACTATATATAAGGATAAACTCAAAATGGATTAAAGATTTAAATGTAAAATCTGAAATCATAAAACTCCTAGAAGAAAACATAGGCAGTAAAATCTTGAACATTTCTCTTAGCAACATTTTTTCTGATATATCTCCTTGAAACAAAAGAAAAAATTAGTTTCCTTAAAAAATTAAAAAACAAAACTGCCTTATGACCCAGTGATGCCACTTCCAGGTATGTATCTGAAGAAACCCAAAACACTAATTCAAAAGAATCTACGCACCCTTGTGTTTATTGCAGCGTTATCTACAGTAGCCAAGATATGGCAATAATGCAAGTGCCCATAAAGAGAAGAGTGGATAAAGAAGTGGAATACTACTAAGCCTGAAAAAAGAATGAAATCTTACCATTTGCAACAGCATGGATGGACCTAGAGGGTATTACGCTAAATGAAATAAGTCAGTCAGAGAAAGACAAATACCATATAACTTCACTCATCTGCGAAATCTAAAGAGCAATATAAGTGAACAAATAAAACAGAATCAGACTTATAGATGCAGAGAATAGACTGATGGTTGCCAGAGAGGAGGATGGTTGGGGGACTGGCTGAAAATGGTGAAGGGATTGAGAAGCACAGATTGGTAGTCACAAAATAATCCCAGGGATGTAAAGTACAGCCTAGGGAATGTAGTCAAAATATTGTAATAACTATGTATGGTGCCAGATGGGTACGAGATATATTAGGCAGACCACTTTGTAAAGTATATGGTTGTACACTTGCAATGACTACAAAATAATATTGAATGTAAACTGTAATTGAAAAATAAACAAAATGTCTTGGCAGAAAAATCCCGACATATGATTCATTTTATTATAGTGTCTGCTCTGGTCCTTTATCCGTTGTAAAGTTGGATTTTTTCTTTTTGCTATTGAATTGTGTGAGTGCCTTACATATTTTGGATATTAGCCTCCTATCAAATAGGTGGTTTGCAAATATTTTCTCACATTTTATAGGTTGCCTTTTCACTTCTGGTCTGCCTTCAGTTCAATGTCTAAAACTCTTTCTTTACTGTTTTGGTATTATAGTTGATTACAGTGGGACGGCTGGCCCAGTTCCATTTGCCTTGTATGGCAAGATGCGGAAGTCCTAACCTAGATTTTCAAAAAAAAATTTCACTTATTTCTTAATGTTCATTCAAAACACTGGACAGCACCCATCCATCTTCCACATGACTCATTAGAGTAAAAAGTCAATGTGGTGTGTCCTCTTAAAAAAATCATTTTATTCCTATTTCTCAAGGGATGACTGCTGGATCCCTCAGACTGAATTTGTTGTCTTGAATAATGATTAGTTTCTGACATTTAGCAATTGATTTTTTTTTGTTATCTTTCATTTTCTGCCCCTCCACTCACAGGAAGAATAAAAAACCCCAAAAGGCATATGCTGTCAGCCAGACACCATTTCTAACCTAGGCCCTGTGCCTTATTAGATGTGTGGAATGGGGATGTCGCGCCATCTCTTCAAACTTTCTTGTGCTTGCCTTGAAGGAGAAAAGACCACCTAACTTCCTTGCGTTGTGGTGAGTGTTTGCATCTACACCATAGCATTTAGCCCAGAGACTGACACATGGTAGGTTCATGGTAGGTACAAGTTTCCATTGCTTTTGCTTCATGTCTTTCCCTCCCTTCCCCCACTTACAGATCCCCTTCAATCTTTCTTCCTCATCTTTGCTTTCACTGCTGTCTTCTTTTTCTTAGTCTGTGATGCCTAGTACAGGATTACTGTCAGGAGGATAAAGACAAAATTTTTTTAAATGTTTTTTATTTCTTAAATTATGTATTCATTTTCTCATTGTTTGTTTGATTGATTGGTCCACCAATTCATTCATTCCAATAGGCCAACTGGCTCTGACTTGCCTCCTCCTGGGAAGGAAGCCCACCTTGACATGGTGCTGCTGGCAGTTCTCCCGGATACGTGATACTTGTCATCCTGCTGCCTGGCTGATTGCAGGTGTGCCTCATCCTTCTTAGTTCACTGCGCACAACCCTGGCCCATGTCCAAAACCAATAAAGGCAGGGAGGGCAATGTCCTGCTGCAAAGATCTGTATTCGGTCCCCTGCTCCACAGTCCTCCATTCTCTCAGGACATGTCAGTCATGAAGCCCTATTTAATGGCCATTTCCGTCCTTCTGATCCTGGTCCATAACACTCCAGGTAATTCAGGCCTCTCTCAAAAGCTCTGGGGTCTTACGTGTGCTATTGGTATCTTGGCGACTACACATACCTAAAGCCTTTCTTGTCTCAGATAAGTTGTGAATGCTAATCCCAAGGTCCATCCCAAGCAAAGCTCTCCCTTGGTTCTGCTCTGCCAAGACCAATTTAAGAGGTGGTTGTTTCCTGGGGTAGTGGAGTGTTGAAGCATAAGATACATTTTAGGTAGTGCTGTTCCTGGGATGGAAGCTTGATTCATGTATTAGGTGTGAGAGAGCTGCCGGAGAAATCAACAGGAGTTTGGAGAGTAGTTTTGTGAGAAGAGACGTGGAGGGAGTGAGCAATGCTATTTATAAAATTGGGCTGGACTAATGTTTCCATGTAATTTGGAGAGGGAATGGTATTTTTGTTGAATGGAGCTGAGGGTGGAGTTGGGTAGAACTGAGAGTTAGGGTAGATTGAAGTTTGTCGTTGGTCTATGTTTTGGCTGTGAATTAGGATTGAGTGGTGTGGCTAGTTTTGTGTTTATGTTAAAGTTTATAACTGAGCCTTAGGTGGTTATCAGGAGAGATCGGGTTGGGAATTAGAGTTAGAAATTTGGTTCTAGTAGGAGTCTTATTCCAGCAGAACATATGTGGGGTTTATCTGGGAAGTGGTTGGCTTAGCCCAGTTTGAGGGGTGAATAAGTTTGAATAAGACAAATTTACCATAGCAGAGCTGTGGCCGTTGAAATGGGGAGAATGAATGCTGGATGACAAATATCCAGTGATATTTTCAGATTCTTAAGAGTTTCTTTAGTGTGATTTTCAGGGTCACTGAAAACAGTAGATACAACTACAAATAGAGAGAATACATGATATCTGAAGCCTGGAATATCCTCAATGTCTCTGTCGAACCTTGGCCTGCACAGAGAGACGTAGGAGGAGTCTCAGCCCAGCCCTGAGGAACACCAAAATTGTTTCTCCTTTCTTGGGATTGAGTTCAGAGTTACTGTGTCTAGTGTTTTCTCCTCCTCCCCTTTCTCCCTCTCCTTTTCCCCCTTTCCCATCTTCTTCCTCCTTCACATTCTCCTACACCTTATTTCTCACCCCGTTTCGTCTCCTTTACCTGAGAGACAATTCTTCTTCTCCTGTCCAGGAAAGCTCAGTTCTCACATCAGAATGGTGGTAAAAACCACAGATGGGTTTGGGGAAAACACACACACACACACACACACACACACACACACACACACGAAGACAGCACTCAATGCTTCAAATTTGTACAAAGAGTTGCTTCCTTAATAACTACTTAATATTTACGCCTGGCAGAATTTATGGGCAGGAACTGTTCCGGACAAACTTTCCTGGGACAATCAAAGTCATTTTTCCCTTTCATCACCCCGAATGTATGCATATGAAATGAAACTCTTTGAAAGCCAAGACTCTGCCTTTTAAGTTTATGTATTCCTGGTGTTTAACTGAGTGCTTGGCACAGAGTAGGTGTTAGTAAATGTTTATTGAATGAATGAATTTATAAATGACTTATGCCTGGTAAATACACATAGGTAGGGAGAACCTTAGAAGCTGGATGGGAAAGGATCATGTTTGGGGTGCACGGATGGCAGAGCAATCGTGGATCACGCTGATTTTGTCTCTAAAGATTGATGTGAGGATACTTAAAAAACTGCAGGTTGTTACAAAGTGTGACGCACCTTATTAACCTCCTCCTTCACAAACACAGCTGAGATTTTTCTGATCTGGTGCAAACTCCCCCATTCCCATTTCTCCCATGGGGAGACTAGGCCAGAGGTCTAGAAGCTGAGAGGCCATGCTGGGGTTCAAAGGCAGGTCTCCTCTGATTTCAATCGGAAGGTGGAGGGATCATCAAAGGTGACATCAACTTGATGTAGGTGTTATTGTTTGTTGTGACACAGGGCAATATAAGGTTTGAACAGCTGCAGGAGGGAGAAGTTGTACATGTCCGTGCCCTGGCTGGGTAGCTCGGCTGGTTAGAGCATCAACCCCATACACTGAGGTTGCGGGTCCAACCCCAGTCAGGGCACATACAAGCATCAACCAATTTATGCATAAATAAGTGGAGTAACAAAATTAATGTTACTCTTTCTCTCGCTCTCTAAAAATCAATAAAATTTTTTTTAAATAATGTTTATGACAAAACCCTTGTTTGTTTGTTTAGCCACCTTAAACAGAATCCTCCTGGGATTGTCTTTCCACGTGGGAAGAATGAGGAAAAGGCAGCCTGCCTGATCCTTCTTCTCGGTATCTATGTTCCTATCGATCTTCTAGTGACTACAAAGTCCAAATCTTGGGTGTCTCTGCTTCCATGCATTGTGTTCAGGGGAAAAGGAAAATCCTCCAGTTCAGATGTTAACCAGAAGAGTGTGTGTGTCACTCTGGGGCGGCCCCCCGCAGATCTCCCTTTCCTACAAGAAGGCAGGTTCATAAGTGGCGGTTCTCAAAAGAAAGACAGGTGCTGTGATGAGGGCAAGGATTAATGCAGGAAATGCCGTGGCTCCACGATGCTGGAGTGTGAGTGAAGGAGCACCATGGTCGGTCAACCAGCTGATGTAGCAGCTGAGCGCCTCCTCTGGGCTGGAGTGCCAGTTTGGGGGGTGGTTCGTATACACACCAGCGCTGCAATGCTATAGGATGTCTGCAGGGGCTCGAATACGCACGCATTCGCTGCCTCCGAGTAGATCCTGGCTGTCTCTGGCGAGAGCTGTGTGTGGGAACACATCTGTCAGTGGACTTGGGACGTGACCAATAGGCCCTCACAGGGCAGCCCTCAAAGCCCTGGAACCCCAGGAAAAGACTCCCACATCAACAACACTGCCTAATATTTGGTTTTTATTACTTTTCTGAGCATACTACATATGCTAATTTTATCATGGTCACAATGTGAAGAAGTTGGCTTAGTTATTATGCCCACTGTGAGGACGAGGCAGTGGCAGGCTGGAGAACTGAAGTGACTTGCTTAGGGATGAGGAGCTTTAATGGCAGAGCCCAGATTTGAATTGAGGTGGTTTTGACTCCAGATCCTGTACTCTTAATGTTCTGAGGGTTTGTTCTCTTTAAATCATGCTTCCTCCCTCCTATTTTCATTGCTGCACAGAAGCTAAACATGGCCATATTTTTTCCAGGTGGCCTGTTCAGATCCTACTTTGGCAAGAGCCAGGAGCCGTGGAATCCATGCCTCCTTTACCATGGCATGTGCAGAAACACCTGCAGAAAGGAGGAAATTCAACACCTAACCTGCCCCGATGATCAAAAGTGCTGCCTGAAAGTCCCCGTGAAAATGACCAGTTCTAATGATGTGAAAAAGAACTCCAGCCTGTCTGTTACAGACACTTAAAGCTCCTTGGAAATCTGAATATCACCGACCTTTCCACTTCTGGGGGCACCTTCCCCATAAAAATGCTTTCCTTCTCATGCGTGTGTCTTTCCTCTGGGGGTAGTCGTCGCTGGGCTGGGAGAGGTTAGACTGGGAGCTAGAGAGCCATGGAGTTTAGGAAAGGGCACTGGCCAAAAAAAAAAGCAAATGGGATGTTAGGATAGCTCAGTAGATGGTAAGGGTGCCAAGGAAGGGAGGAGATGATGTTTCTGCTTTGCTTGGTGCATGAAGAGGGTTGTGAGTTATTCTGGAAAGTGCAGAGAGAAGGTGACAACTGGATAGAGTGTGGGTGATCCAGTGAGCGTGCAGAGGAGGTCACTAAGTCCCTGGAGTCAGTGCTGTGGGGTGAGGACAGGGACAACAGGGATGCCTTTGATATCCGGAGAGCTATCCTGGTGTGTTTGGTATGACGTGGTGTCCTCAGGAAGAACCAGAACCAGGTGGATGGATAAAACGGAGTGTAGAAATCTGTTGGGCAGACGAGGGCAACATTTTCTAAGTGGTAGAGCTGTTGGGAAGTGGAATAAACAGCCTTGTCCCTGGGTACTCGTCCAGTTTTGAGGCTGGAGGACCATTTCTGGATGTGGGACAGAGGTAACAGTGGTCACGGTGTCAGGGGTTTGGAACAGAAGCTGGACATTGTACTTCATAACCATTAAAATCCTTTCATTCCCAAGAATTGAGGAATATTGTTTTCTCACTCCAAACTTAGTGACAACTAATGTTTGACATGCTGTGGAATTTTCACAGTGTTTGAATATTCCTCCTCCATGGCTAATGTCTTAATCTCTCCCCCTCTTTGGATCCAAACTAATAGAACCGGTGTTCCCAGCTATGCTCTGCAAGTTCCACATCCCCAATTTCACCCCCGCTAAGAGAAGTCTGCATTTTGCACTTACCACTTCACTGAAACTGCCCTGGCTTACCCACCAATGCCTTCATTGTTGAAAAACTTGAGTATTCTTTAGGTTTTCCCATTTACTTTGCCTCTAGCTACTGTTTTCACTGCATTGCTCTCAATCCATCCTTTTTTTTCCTTTACCCATTTTTTATCGTTGTTCAGTTACAGTTGTCCCCAATTCTCCCCTTAGTACCTCTTTTTTATAAAGATTTTATTTAGTTATTTATTTATATTTAGAAAGAGGGGAAGAGAAAGAGGAAGAGAGGGAGAGAAACATCAATGTGCAAGAGATTCATTGATCGGTTGCCTCTCATACCCCTCAGCTGGGGTCCTCCTGGCCAGCAACCCATGTCCTGACTGGGAATCAAACCAGCAACCTTTTGGTTCGCAGGCTGGCACTCAATCCATGGAGCTGCACCAGCCAGGGCCAGTCCTTCCTTAAAAACCCTTGTTTGCCTTCACTTCTGGTCTCTGGGTGCTCTTTATTAGTCCCTTTTGGGGTTTCTTTTTCTGCCACTTACCCCATGATATGTTTTATCTTCCCTATGTTTTTTCTCTCTTTGTCACTATAGACATTCTACCTACATTTCTCACTGTTAGACATATGACAATCCCAGTCCTAACCAATGGACCAGAGGTCACACACTCAATAAAAAGTCAATACAGTTGGATTTTTATTTTCATGAATTTAGAGGTCTGATGGAAAAATTGAATGATGTTTGTATCTTTGTGATTCACGGACATTCACACATGTTTGTCAGACAGGGGACAGGGACCTGGCAGAAAGCAGGTTTCAAGGAGAGTCACAGAAATTTTCTGGCATAAGCAGCATAGTTAGACACATATTTCAATATTTGGAAGAAAGGGTTCAGCATTGTAGTTGAAATATAGAATATTTCTAGACTCCCTACGTCAGCAGTATTTGTAGAGTGAAGGTGGTTGTGGCATTCCAGGTTGAAAGCAGACTCCCACTTCCCTGGTCTCTGCAAGTCTTAGAAAGAAACACGACTACGGAGACAGAGGGGGTTTTCCCCTTGTCACCACTGCTCAGAAGCCGTGTGATCTTGGGGAAGTTCTGTATTTATATATTCAACTCAGACTGGGTCCCAACTCACATGTTAAATTACGTATTTGCTATGTCCTCCTGGATTCTGGGCTCAAAATGTCCTAAACTGAATTCTGAATCAGTTTGCTTGCCTGAAAACCTTCAGCGTTCTGTTTCAGTAACCGACATTTACAATTTGTTCTGTTGCTCAATTCAGGAACCTAGAGTGAGTCATTCTCGATTCTGCCTCACCCCCTGGATTCATCTCAAGTCACCATGTCTAAGCCATTAAAATGTACTTTCAGGTCCAACTCTTAAACTGATTTCAATTTAATGATGAAATCAACCTTTGCACTAATGTAAGTAGAGAATTTACTATTCATACAGTGAAAATTCTCAACTAATTAAGAAACCCTTCATGTTTTTTATTCCCTTGAATGTACATTTTGACTCCTTTAGGAATCTTCAATGTCATATTCCCTTTCTTCTTCTCAAAAGCAATGTGACTGCCTTTGTTTTCAAATGCATATTTGTCTAGCTTAATTTTGTTATCAGTACTCCCATTAAATAGTGTCTTTGACGTCTGCAGTTTTGTAAGGTCTCCCTCATTCTCATCAACATCAGTTTTTCTCATATTTCCTTCTCCAGTTTCACTTTTTCCACTGTTGATCAACACAAATCTTATAGGAGTTTTTTGAGGTATACTAAATTATAAAAGAAAGCATGTTATTTTGATATGTTAAACTGGGGGCGGGTAGGGATTCCCATCCCCTAGCTGATGGGCATCCTCCCCCTTCGTGCATCAATCAGGTCAACCCTCAGGCTGGCTGACTGTTAGGACTGACATCAACTACCGTGTGTGAGCTGCTGCGTGACTGCCGACCACATGGAGCAGAATTTGCCTCAGCAGGATCTGGAGCGCGTTGAGAGCTCCCTTTCTATGTGCCACTGCTAAGGCTAATAAAATCCTGTTCAGTGTTGTCTGAAGCTGGCCACTGGATTTGTTGGTTCTGAGGCCTTTTAAGAGGGACTCTGGTGCAACCAATGTCAGACACTACCTAAGACTGGCTCTGGGAAACTTGTTTGGAAATGCAAAGTGATCCACAGTGTGTGGCTGTCTTTGCTGGGGTTGGATGTGTGCAGGAAGGAGCAAGCTGTGCACCAAGGCCAGCTTCTGCCAGCACCAAGTCTGGGGAGAGCTCATCAAAGGCCCAAGGCACCCCAAAGTCCACCTCTGCTTGCTTCCATCTGCCTCCACCTGCCAACTGCCCAGTCAGCTCAGTCACTGAAAAAGCCTTCGGCAATTCTCAAGTTATGTGGGGTAAGTTCTCAGCGAGTCAACAGGTAGGAGCAAGGGGTGTTCACCAGATTGGTACAGGTTCCAAGTGGTGCCAGT
Organism: Anoura caudifer; assembly: GCA_004027475.1. Lineage (NCBI taxonomy): Eukaryota > Metazoa > Chordata > Mammalia > Chiroptera > Phyllostomidae > Anoura > Anoura caudifer. The sequence continues at coordinate 15,836 of PVKU01009290.1, forward strand.
GCTGGGTCTGAGGCTACTCAGCAAATGCCTTAAGCCTTTCTTGTAAGGCAGGTCTAGTGATAATGAACTTCTTCAGTTTTTCTTTGTCTGGAAAAACTTTATCTTTCCTTAATTTTTAGAGGATAATTTTTCTGGGTACATGTTCTTGTAACAATGTGGGCTCCGAACTCCTTTGTTACCTAGAGTTAGCAAGGAAAAGATTGTAGGGGTCTTTAGTGGAGAAAGCTTCATGTGTTTTCGGCAGTGATGAGGGCTCTTTGGTCCTTTGGTGGCAAAGGCTTCTGGGGTTTTTACCCTCTCCTTTTCCAGTGCAGGCAGAGGTCACTGATGAGGGGATCCCCTTTGGTCCTGAGCTTTGCTGCTTCCAACACTTTTAATGCAGCCATCCTTGGTATTTGTGCTCCACTGGGTTGCTGTAGATTCTGCATTATACTCTGGAGCTCCCCCAAAGCTATTTTCACTGGTGGATACTTTAAAAAAATGTATTGTTTTTTTTGTTGTTGTTGTGTTTTTTGTTTGTTTGTTTGTTTGTTTGTTTTTTTGCAGGGAGGGAGAAATACTGGGATCTTAGTTTGCTGTTTCACTGACACTATTACTTCCTGATTTTTGTTTTTCACCTTCCATATTTTTCTCCTTTTCTCCATCCCACCTCCCTCAGTTTCCCCACATCATTTTTTTCTTTTCTTTTATCCTGATGGATAGTACATTGCTGTATATACAGTAAGTGCTGCTGACTAATGTGATATACTCTGGACATGAATGTAAAGAAATACATTTTTTAAGTTTCTTTATTTCTCATAATAACTTACTAGCTTTTTTCATTGTTGAATTGATGAACTCTCTCATTTATTCCAGTTTGTCTTACACAATATATAAACTGGCTTTAATTTTACTTTGTCTCCTACTGGAAGCAGGGCCCACCTTGATGTGGGTACTGGCAAAGCTCCTGCATTCACATGGAGTTCCCAGATGACATATGTAATACATGTTATCTTTCTGCCTGGATGAGCTCAGGCATGTACCATCTTTCTTAGTTCACTGCCCACAACCCTAGCCTACTTCTGACACTAATAAAGCAGGGCACTGCCCCGCTGCAAAGATCTCTGTTCTGTCCCTTGTGTGTGCCCTTCATTCTCTCAGAACCTGTCAGTTATGAAGCCTTATTTAACCACCATTGTCATCTTTCTGATTCTGGTTCATATGACTTCAGGTAACTCAAGGTACTCTCAAAGGTTCTGGGGTCCTGCATATGGTTTCGCAGTTTTGGTAACCTAATGTCAGACAGCTTAGGGATGCTAGCCTCAGGTTCTTATTACACCAGGATCCTGCTGGCCTCGTTCTGCTATGATCCACTTAAAGGTTTGGTGCTCCTGGATGGAAGGAGTTACAGAGAATATGGGCATAGAGCATATTAGAGTAACAATGTCATTAGGATGAGAGCTTTGAAAGTGGGTTATTTGTGTGGAATTAAGTCCAAATTGAAGATTTTATTTATTTATTTATTTATTTATTGAGAGACGGGAAGAGAGGAAAAAAGAAGAGAGAAACATCAACATGTGTGGTTGCTTCTCATGTGCCCCCAACTGGGGACTTGGCCCACAACCCAGGCATGTGCCCTGACTGGGAATTGAGCCGGCAACCCTTTGGTTTGCAGGCCAGCACTCAATCCACTGAGCCACATCAGCCAGAGACAAAATGAAGATTTTTAAGCTCAGTCAAGGTGTTACTTTGGAGACTGGGAAATGAATTTTGGTGCAGAGAGGATAGGGCCTTTTGGTTGGAGTAATGGTAGAAAATAAATAGTAATTAGCTGGAACTAAGTGATTGTATTTATGGAATTAGGCTGGGCCAATAGTTTGGGAGAGGCTGGGCTGGGAATAATACTTGTGGTTGAATGGATGTTGCAGTGAAGTTGGGTGAAACTGGGAATTGGAGTAGATGGGGTTTCTATGTGGGGTTGTTGTTGAGTTGAATCTGGATATTGGTGCTGTGTGGTTTGATTAATGTTGTGTTTGACTTGGGACAGCATAGTATGGAGGTAAGGCTGGGATTTGGAGTTAGATTTGGTCAGGTACTTGTTTCAAGGAGGGTAGATGTGAGGTTGATATGGATAGAGTTTGGGTTAGCTTTGGGTAGGAGCTGGTTGGACTTAAATGAGACACCTGAGTTTTTCTGCATTTATTTAGATAATCTTGGTGATGAAATTCCTCAGCTTTTGTTTGGGATAGTCTTTATGATTCCTTCATTCCTGAAAGCAACTTTGCTAGGTAAGGTATTTTTGGTTGGCAGATTTTTCAAAAATTTCTGCACTTAAATGTATCATCCATATTTCCATGGCCTGCAATGTTTTTGTCTGTTTGTTTTTTAAAACATTGCTAAGAAAATTGCTGATAACCTTATGGGGTTCCTTTATATGTGAAAAAAAATTTCTGCTGCTGTAAATATTTTTTAAATGAAATGATTTTAAATGACATTCCTTATAGCTCACTAATTCTTCTGCTTGATCAAACCTGCTGTTGTAGGTTTCCATTGAATTCTTTTGTGCAGTCATTGCATTCTTCGACTTCACCAATTCTGCTTGTTTTTTTAATGATTTATATTTTTGTTGAACTTATTTTGTTCATGTAGTGTTTTTTAAATTTCGTTGTCTTTTTTTTTTTACAGCTCTTTGAATTTTTTAAAGAGGACTATTCTAAATTATTTGTCAGACAGTTCACAAATCTCCATTTCTTTAGGGTCAATCATTGGAATTTTATTAGTTTTTTATTGTGATGTCATATTTACTTGATTATTTGTTATTCTTGTGGATTTGCTTTGGTGACTGTGCATTTGAGAAGTAGGTACCGCTTTCAGTTCTTACAGGCAGACTAACTATGGAAAGCAAAGGCCTTCAAAAGTCAGCCCATTCAAGATTCTGGGGGTGCCATATGCAGGTATTCCCAGGAAGGTTTGATGCTGGAATTTTGGGCGCTTGGTGTGTCAAAAGCCTGGGATGGCAGTAGTCAGCCTGGTCCCAGGTCCCGTCAGAATCCTATGTCCACATGTGCCCCCCTGTAGCCTGGGTTTGCTGGTGTTATCGGAAGACTGGGACCTCAGGAGACAGCCCAGCACCCGCATCTTCAGGAGACAGCCAGTGCTGCGTTGTGCTGGGAGACTGGTGCTGCAAGGGTCATCTGGGCCCACTGGAGCCAATGGGTCCTCTGGTGAGGAACATGGGTTTACAGAAGCCCACTAGCATTCTGGTTCGATGGAAGTGGTCGGCACTGGGGTGAGTTAGGAGTCTGGGTTTGTCAGAGTCCACCGGATCCTGGGGCCACAGAAGCTGTCTGGATCCATGGGAGCCAGAAGGTGCTATGGTAGCTTAAGGGCCTGGGTTCAATGGGGCCTTCTAGGACCCTGGGGCCAAGGATGTTTTCTGGAGCATTGGTAGCCACCTGGGCCTGCTGAGTGGAATCCAGGTGGAAGCCACCTGGGGTGGCTTGAGCTGATAGGCACTTAGGTTTGTAAGGACCTGTGGAGAACCTGAAACTGAGGAAGCCAGCTGGAGCCACTGGAGATGACTGGGGTCACTGGTAGCTGCTAGGGTGAGTTGGGGCCTGGATTTTCAGGAACCTTCTGGGAACCCAGTGCTGCCAGAGCTGTCTCAGGCATGGGAGCCTCCTGAGACCACTTAAGCCAGCAGGTTTCAGGGTGAACAGGGGGTCTCAATACATGGGAATCTGCTACTGCGGATGCTGCCTGGGGCCACAGGCAGCCTGCATTGTGCAGGCTGGGGTTAGCTGGAGGCCTAGATTCATGGAAGCCCACTGGGAACTTAGTGTCATGGATGCCACCTGGAGCAAGCAGAAGCCGAGGTTACAGGAGGGCCTGAATTTGTGGAAACCCACTGGGACCCTGGTGTCAGTGGGAGTCATCTGGAGTCATGAGAGCTGTCTGCTTCTCCCTTCAATTCTGTCAATGTTTGCTTCCTACATTTAGGAGATCTTGTCCCGAGGCTCCCATAGGACCATAGGACCATAGGACCATAGTCCCCTGAAGCTCTCATAAGCAGCAGTGCCTACCACTGCTTTCAGCAGCTTCCAACCTGACACCAAATGACACCCCATTTCTGTCAGTTCACTGAGTCCAACAAGGCAGAAACTAGACCCTAAGGTGCTCTGAACTAATCCAGAATATTGTAAGCAAATCCCACTTTTCCCCTTCCATCCTGATGGAGGCACTGAGAATTGGTGGCTTCCCCATCACCATGCCATGTTGCACCAAAGAGTGGATGGGACAAAAGTGAGCAAAAGAGAGTGGATGGGGACAAATGTTCCCAACATTTTTTTTTTAAGTATATTTTATTGATTATGCTATTACAGTTTTCCTAATATTTTCCTCTTTGCCCCCCTCTGCCTAGTACCCTCCTTCCTTCCAGCCATCCCCCATCTTTGCTCATGTCTTTGGGTTGTGCATATAAGTTTTTTGGCTTTTCCATTTCCTATACTTTCCTTAACACCCCTCTATCTATTTTGTACCTACCAATTTTGCTTTTTAATCCCTATACATTTCTCCCATTCTCCCACTTCCTCCTTCCTGGTGATAACCCTCTGAATGATCTCCATATCTATAATTCTGTTCCTGTTCTAGCTGTTTGCTTAGTTTGTTTTTGTTTTTTAGATTCAGTTGTTAATAGTTGTGAGTTTGTTGTCATTTTAATGTTCATAGCTTTGATCTTCTTCTTTTTCTTAAGTAAGTCCCTTTAACATTTCATATAATAAGGACTTGGTGATGAACTCCTTTAGCTTTATCTTGTCCAGGAAGCACTTTATCTGCCCTTCAATTCTAAATCATAGCTTCGCAGGACGGAGTAATCTTGCTTTTAAGCCTTTGCTTTTCATCACTTTGAATACTTCTTGCCAGTCCCTTCTTGCCTGCAAAGTTTCTTTTGAGAAATCAGATGAGAGTCTTATGGGAACTCTTTTGTAGGTAATTCTCGGCTTTTATCTTGCTGTTTTTAAGGTTTACTCTTTGTCTTTAATCTTTGGCATTTTAACTACGTGTCTTGGTGTGGCCCTCTTTAGGTCCAAGTTTTTTGGGATTCTGTGTTTTCTGGACTTGTGTGTCTATTTTTCTCCAAATTAAGGAAGTTTTCTTTCATTACTTTTTTTCAAATAAATTTTCAATTTCTTGCTCTTCCTCTTCTCCTTCTGGCACCCTTATAACTCAGATGTTTGCACTTTTGGAGCTGTCCCAGAGTCTTCTTATTCCTCCTCATTTTTTTGAATTCCTTTATCTCCATTCTGTTCTGATTGTTTTTTTTTTTCCTTGTGTCCCAAATCATTGATTTGAACCTCAGCTTCCTTCTCTTCATTGTTGGTTCCCTGTGGATTTTTCTTTATTTCACCTAGTGTAGCCTTCATTTCTTCGCTTTTGCTTTTGCCATATTCAATGAGTTCTCTGAGCATCCTTATCATCAGTGTTTTGAACTCTACATCTGATAGGTTGGCTATCTCGGTTTTGCTTAGTTCTTTCTCTGGGGTTTTGTTTTTCTCCTTCATTTGGGCCATATTTCTTTGTCTCCTCAACTTGGCAGCATCCCTGAGTTTGTTTCTGTATATTAGGTGAGCTCCTTTGACTCCCTGTCTTAGTGTACCTATTGAGTTGTATGGGGCAGAACTTTAGGTATTCGCCAGGACAGGGCAACCCACTTTGGGAATTCACTGCTTTGTGGCTCTGTATGTGGGGGAGGAGTCAGAGAGGGGACAATGCCAGTGAGGATTGCTTATCACTTGCCCCATTTCCAGTCACTTCATCCCCTTCCTGTTTGCAAGTGGTGCCCCTCCAGCTGCTGCCCCGGTGGTGGTTCCCAGAGTGGGTGGGTTTGCATTCATCATGGACCATGCAGGTCCTTTAAACAGATTCTTCCAAGAGACAGGCAGTTTCTTCCACTGCCCCAAACCCCACTGATTCTTACAGCCAGAAGTTATGAGGCTTTAGCTTCCCAGTGCTGGACCCTGGGCTGCTCAGTCTGGCCTGGTGCTGGGATTGCTCACTCCCAATGTATCCCTCTCAATTTTATCCTCCCATGAATGTGGGACCACCAGTTCCACTGGCTGCCTCACTGCCTTGCCTTGCTGCTGCCACACCACATCCTCTCCATCCCTGCTCCCTAGCTCTGCCCCTCCTACCCAACTGGATGAATGTGGCTTCTTTAAATCTTTGGTTGTCAGACTTCCATACAGTTCAATTTTCTGGCTGTTCTGGGTTTTTTTTTGTTTGCAGTTACTTGTGATCCTTTTTATTGTTGTGCAAGGAGGCAAAGTGTGTCTATCTATGCCTCCATCTTGACTGAAAGTTCCCTAACACTCTTGAGTGTAGATTTTTTTTGGTTAGGTGTTTACTTCATTAATGCATGTTCTTAACTGGTTTTGCTACAGAACAGACCCCAGGGGTGGTGAACTATATACTATTACTGAATGGACCCACCCTTGTGCTCTAGGGGTCCTCCACCCCGTACTAGGTTCCACTTACCTGCCTCCAGGGGAAGACGTCTCTTAATGCCAGAGACTGGTAAAAAGGAAAGGGATTATTTATTTAAAGAGTTATACAAACTTAATAGTAATGACTTAATGTCTTCATTGAGATCCCAAAGTCCTTTAGAACACCCACAAATGCACAGTCCTTCCTTCCTCATCTGCCCAGTCCGGGGTACCATATCTCAGAAAAAGAAATAGAAGTCCGAAGTTCTTCTCTGCTCAAGCTGTGTGGTCCCAAAAAGACGTGGCATGACTACTGCACCTGGGTTTAAATCCCCACACCAATCTTCCTGTGCTGCGTCATTTCCGACTCCACCCACAATTGGCCACAGCTGCCAGCATTCCCATATTTTTCCAGCTTTATTGGGCTGCCATAGTAAGTCTGGGCAGGTGTGGCCCTGTGGTGTGGAGCCAGTCATCTCCAAGCTCTTTCGCAAGCTCTGTAACCAGGTAGAGTTGCCTCCCAGTTACATCATGGGTTTAAGTCACTCCCATCCCCTGGCTCAACACATGGCTACAGCTGTTTAAAATATCTATGAAACCAGTTAAAGGTTATAGATACGTTAAACGACTGTTCTAGAGGTTATCTGCAAAACTGTTCCTATTCAAAACAACTCTCAATGGTTCTGCTCCATGTGTCCCATCCCCCAGCTCAGACTTGTGGGGTGAGGACATTGTATATATATTTTTTTCTAATATTTCCTGGACACCCTGAGTTCTGGACCTTGTTACAAATCCCTTGGCTGCCCGTTGGGACCCCTCTTGGCTGCACCCTGTTACAGTTTCTGGAGTTCCTTTCCACAAAGTTCCTTTGGCACACATGTTGTTTATTTCCTGTTTCTATGAGGGAAATGAGGACTTGAAGCTTTCTTGTCCACCATTTGCTGATGATGTCACTCCAGTGTTCTGAGTCCTGTAGACCAGAACTGTAACTTTAGTTCTCTCCGTCACCAAATTGGGGACTTCAGCAGAAACATCACATCTCTTCGTGCTATAATTTTCTTATGTTGACCAATGGATATGATGATAGTTTTCATTGAAGCAACATGCAAAAATTCTTGACACAAGTGGTGTTAAATGTTTGCTAGTAGTTCTTATTTTCTTTCCAAAGGCCTTATTTTTTAAAAAACCCAACTGTTACTCATGATTAATGCTGATAGAATGCTAGCTATATATGTCAGGAATTGTATCACTAAAGTATTTTCAGGCAAAGGATACATATGTGTGTATACATGTGTGTATATATATATATGGTTTGCTTGCCTGTACATGGTTGTGAACGCACACCTATACACCTCTGGGTGCTTATCACAAACACATATGTCCATGTTCAGTTTGTGTATGATTGTGGATCTGTGAATAAATTGAAATGTCCACATGTATCCATGCTATTGTGCCCATTGTTTATTATTTCAAAACACAGAGGCACTGGTAAATATGTGCATGCCCTAATTTGGAGTAGACCCTGGCTATCTCAAAAAAAAAAAAAAATGAGCATTAAGAACACAAGTTCAGGCAAATTGGAACTTGCCCAATTTTGTAGTCTTAAACTCTCAGAAAAATACCTTTATCTAATAATAATAACAATAGAAACAACAACAATCATAACAAGAAGGACTAAGGTTTAGTTACCTCTTAGTAAGGTTCTTATTCTAAGAACTCACATATATAAACTCATTTAATAATCACAAGAACCGAAGGAAATAGTCTATTTTATTATTATTGCTATTATACAGATGAGAGCAGTGAAGGGACAGAGAACTGACATTCCTTGTCCAAAGACCAAGATCTGGTAAATGACAGAATGCAGGTTTGAATCTAGATGGTTTTGATTCCAGTCCTGTGTGCTTAACATTCTATGTCTTCTGTTATCATGGCTGCATAGAGTCTAACCAGAGCCATATTTTTTCCAGGAGGCATGAAAAAATTCATCCCTAAAATTAAGACACAGAAATTTGCAAATACATGTGAGGGAGATGAAGGAGTATGCAGAAAGAAATGCAAAGAATCTGAAACTATAATGCACTACTGTTTAAACAACAAAATATGCTGTGTGAAATCATCTTCAACCATTGTTCCTGGTGTCATTGTGGAGGACACTGAGTGGAGAAACTTTGTCACCACCACAAGTCAACCTTTTTACTGAAGGTCCTCAACCTTTTCTCCTTCTGGAAATCTTCCTGTCAAATACCCCCACTATAAAATCGCATTCCAGCCTCTTGTGTCTGTCTTTTATTCTATGAAGATTCATGATTGGAAGAGGAAAGCTGGGTGGGAGCTATAGAATTTGGTAAAAAGCTCCAGTCAAGAAAACGAAAGGCTGAGATAGTACAGAGGAAGGGAGATTATATTTTGCCTTGCTCATCACACACCATGAAAAAGACATAAACAGGTACCTCCCAAAATTGGGTACTTAAATGGCCACTCTACATGTGACTGGGTGTCAGTACTCATTACTTATCAAGGAAAAGCCTACTACAACCTCAGTGAGCCCTTACTCAGCGTATGCTGACACGGCCGAGCACATGACAATGCCACATGCTGTAGAGGATGTAGAGGAACTGGCACCCTCATCTTCTGCTGGTAGGTATATAAATGAAACCTGGAGCATCTGCTTCACCATGCCCACTTACTTTAAGCATATACATGTAGAAATGTATACACACATACCATACCATCACATTGTATATCAACTCATCATGCCTTAAGTGATACAATTTTTATTTGTAAAACAATACCAAGTAAACAAAGAGATCTCTCTGGGAGGAAAAGGAGTGAATACACAAGACTGAGAGCAGGTAGAAGTTCTGTTCAGGTGCTGATTTCAGAGAAATATAAGTCTGGTTTGCAAGAAGACTCCTCCCAGCAAAGGGGGAAGCCTATAAAAGAGGGGAAAGAAACATTAATTCTTAAGAACACAAGCTGGTTGTGAGGTCCATGGTGGGAATTGAAAGGGAGACTGCCAATGTGGGCAGGAAGTTATCATAAAATGAGTGTAGAATTGATTCCTTTAATCATTGTACAGCTGAAGGGTTTAAAAGGAAAAATTGAAAATGGGTTTTAGATATAACCCCCTGGCAAATGAGTAGAAAAAATAAAGTAAGTCGGAGTCATAATGGAAGACAGAGAGAGCATGGGATGCGAAGGTTACAGTGCGTGCGCTAATTTGGTAGGGCTGCTATAATAAAGCACAACACAGGGCGGCTTACACAACAGACACTTCTTTTCTCACAATTCTATAGGCTAAAAGGGCAAGATCAAGGTATTGGCAGAGTTGGTTTCTTTGGAGGACTCTCTCTTTGATGTGTAGATGACCGTCTTCTCTGTGCCTTCTCTCTGTGAAGATGTGACTTCCCTTCCATGTGGCTTTGTATCTTCTTCTTTTTTTAATTTTATTTTAATTGTTGTTCTAATACAGTTTTCTGTCTTCTACTCCCATCCCAGCCCACCACCCCAGCCCTCCCCAGCTCCCTCCCATTTCCACCACCCCCCCTCAGCTTTTGTCCATGTGTCTTTCATACTTGTTGCTCTAAACCCTTCCCCTTTTCCCTGGATATTCCTATCCCTCTCCTCTCTTGTTCTCAATTTCAGTGTCTTTGGTTATATTATGCTTGTTTGTTTGTTCTGTTAATTAGGTTCCTGTTACAGGTGAAATCATATGGTATTTGTCTTTCACCTCCTGGCTTATTTTGCTTAGCATAATGCTCTCCAGTTCCATCCATGCTGTCGCGGAGGGTAGGAGCTCCTTTTTTCTTTCTGCTGCATAGAATTCCACTGTGTAAATGTACCATAATTTCTTGATTCATTCATTTACTGATGGGCACCTAGGTTGCTTCCAACACTTGGCTATTGTAAATTGTGCTGTATCTTCTTCTTATAGGGATGCCAGTCCCATTGGATCCCATCTTAATGACTTAGATGGTTTTGATTCCGGTCCTGTGCACTTAACATTCCACATCTTCCATCATCATGGCTGCACAGAGTCCAACCATATGATTAGACTAAAGGATTTAACATAATTACCTCCTTAAATTCGGACCCTATCTCCAAATGCAGTCTCATTCTTCAGTCCTGGTGATTAGAACTTCAACATGCGATTTCCGACATTTTGAGAGGACACATTTTATCCAACAACAGTGAGCAAGGAAAGGTGATGGTGGGATGAGAACAGTAGAGGCCGAGACGGAGAACAGGTGCGGTGGAGGCAGACTTGAGAAGCCTCTGTGGCTGATGTGACAGGGGGACAGGGAGGAGCAAGGCAGTGTGTGAGATGTATTTTAGGGTCATGGTTCGAATCCTCAGGTTGAGGCCACGTTTCCGTTTCTCAGTCTCTCTTCATCTTCCGTATCTTTGCTTCTAAGGTGCCATCTGCTAAAGTCACAGGTAGAGAGTGGATTTTCACCATTATTTCAAGAATGAAAAAGGCTTTAAGGTTTGAAAGGCATATGGAACTTATAACCTAGTCCAACGCTTCCATTTTGGGGATGGGCAAACTGAGGCCCAGAGTAGTAAGGTGACTTAGCAACATCCTATTAGTGCATCTGGATTTTCCCTGCACCCTTTTCACTTCTGTAGGACTAAGGGCCTGGAGTCATATTTACTGAGCTCTCTGCGACCCCTGGGCCCAAGTGTGGGCGTAATTTCTCTAACCAGAACTATATAAACACTCTCGGTACAAGAACAGGAAGCTTCTAAGGACTTTCTGCAGCCATTGGCGTGGTCTGTGTTGAAGCTGAAGTATTAACTGGAATCGCAGAGTTTAGGTAATCTGAGATCCTGACTGGTCCACTCTCTATGTATCCCAAACACATCCTTCCAGGTCTGAGACAGCAATATTACTTCATTGTACTGCAGTGGGGAAAATGAGAGACTTGATGTGAAAGTATTCTGAGAAATGGGTTAAAGGGTAAGGTGCTGCCGTTATTGTGATGACTGTACCTTGTCTTCCAACCGCGTTGTCCAGATAATTTTGTCAATAGGGGCTAGAGGTAATTTTCAACTTTAGACATGGCCAGCCTTGGCCTCTGAACTAAGACTCTCCGCTGAGTGGAAACAACTTCCTCCTTAACTGCAACTCAGAATAATTTGTATTTGTGCCTGGATATACCAGTTGGTTCTGGGCTTGTTACACATTTTAACCACAAGGAGGCTCTCCAAGCTTTCCCTTTCACCTCCCCTTCCTGTTCAGGAAGTCCTTGGGGGAGGGAGAGTAAAGGGAATCTTTTCTTACTGCAACATCGCTTTCCACTTGGAGGAAGCACAGTGCCTGAGTTCGGTCACCGTGGGTTCAAAGTCCTGCCACTGAGCTAGCGATCTGTGCCTTTAGGGAGAGTCATTTAAATGCTGTGAAGTTTAGTTTCCTCTTCTGGAAGAGGGACATAATACACTATATAGACACATCTCACTTTACTTTGCTTCACTTTATCGTGCATGCCCACAGATATCATTTATTTTATGTTTTTTATGACTGGAGACTCCATAGCAACCACCAGCAAAACAATTATGACTTCCTGAAGGTTCAGATAATGGTTAGCATTTTTTTTTAGTAGTAAAGTGTTTTTTAATTAAGGTTTTTTAGACACAATATTACTGCACAATTAATAGACTACAGTATAGTGTAGTCTAAAACATAACTTTTATATGCACTGGGAAACCAAAAAGTCTGTTTCACTTTTTGCAGAATTCACCTTGTTTGAGTTGTCTGGAATGGAACCTGCAGCATCTCTGAGGTGTGCCATAGTTTCACCTCATGAAGCAGTTGTTAGGACAAAATGAGGTTGTGTATGTTAAGTGCTTAGGACAAGGCCTTGCACACAGAAAGTTCTCAGTAAATTTTGAGGGTTTTTGTTTGTTTTTTACTGTTTCCCTTCCATTTGGTTGGGGTGGAAATGGTTGCCCCTTGTCAGAAGGCATGCCAATCGTTGGACAGCAAAGTACGACTAGGAGATTAGGTAAGGGATAAATTCTAATACTGAGACCACGAGACAGAGCCTTGGGCTAACCCTTGAGCTAAACAGGCAAAGAAGACCCCTGGATCACACTAGTCTATCTCAACAACCCAGGAGGAGGCATTAGATTCAAATGAGGGGCCAAGGGGGGTTCGAATTAGTATGGAAAATTTCCCCAACCAGAAACCTAGTGGCACATAGTCAGAGGTATAGGAATTCAGGATCCAAACCCTATAAAACTGTCTTACCATGAGAACCAATATTATCAGACATATCCTGGGACAATCTAGAGATATTAAGCTACCAGGACTAGGGAGACAAGATAGCATGATAGCTAGAATGAGCGTATCTTTTCTTTAATGAACTACGGGAATACCCAGCAGGTATCTAAAATCTAAGGAGCATGCAGGTGCCCTAGATAGTCATTTCACTTGCTCGTTATAAAGTCTGTTGACATTCTTTTCTCACAAATCTTAAAGTGATAGTTGTACTTGCCATAGTCTTACCTGTCATCTCTTGTTTCTTGAGAACATTTGATGATTTTGGCTTTATTAGAGGGATGCAGCAAGTTTTTTTCCTGTACATTTTTCTTTCTCCTTCTCATTTTCTTTGCAAGCTAGTACCATAATTGCACCTGTGGACCCATCCATCTGTCAAAATAAACAGAGATGAATAAACAAATTCACAAAAAAGAGTTAAGACTATTATCCTAAGGGTGTTGGCCATTGTAGTGATAACGGTGCGTGTAGAATGCCGACTGCTGGTCTCGATGTGTACAAGATATTAGCGGTTATCTCTCTTCCTCCAACTGGACTTTACGTCTATGTTTATGATGTTCCCATTTCCGAAATTTTCCACAGGCTCATCAACACTGGTTTCTCCTTGTCCCCAAATCCAGGTGCTTGCCAGGGAGTGGACCTACACCTTCAGCTCCCCATCCCCCATTCATTATTCACTCATCAGTGATGTGTTGGGCACTGGCCATGTGCCAGGCACCGTCCTGGTGCTCCAGGTGACACCTAGAACAGGACTTTGAACATTGAATGATCAATTTATATTGCTGGCCTGTAGGCTAATGTTCTGGGTGGTGTAACACTGCCCTTATATGATTTATCATTTCTGACTTAGCCCTACCTAGGTCAATAAAATACAGAGTTGCAGACCCTGCTTCCCCAGCACATTGGGTTCAGTTGAGAGACCATAGTATCTTGGTTTAAATTACACGTTCCCTCTACTTGTTTTTTCCCCAGACTCCCCTCCTGGTAGAGAGTTTCCAGTTCTCTCTTTCTCACCAGGATGTTCAGACCGGAGAAATCAAAGTCAAGATGACTCTGATTCTATCAGTCAATGTGCAGACTCATTCTCCAAAGTGTCTTTTGCAACTGTAACTCCCTCCTCTCTTCAAGTTGCCCTTGCCAGAGTTTAAGTCAGGCTGAAATCAACCCAGGATTAGTCCAGCATTACCTTCTTTTGCTTCTAGAACAAATGAGTGATTGGCAAAGACTTTCAGTTTGAAAATCTAATCCAAGAGAAGATGCAACTTCCAACAGCAATGACCAAAAGGAAAACCACAGAATTAAACATCATAAACTTTATAAGCACCGGGAAGCCTAAGTGGAAACATTTCCATTAGAAAGTTATTCACCACTTGGCCAGGAAGCCTGTGGTATTGTTAGAGAGCTCTGGCCATGTTTAATTTGGTATCCAGAATCTTCTTCCCTAACTCCAGCACCACCTTAAAACCATCGATGTCCAACATCAACCTACATATTTTCCACTGTATATTCCAAGACAAGAGCAAGATCCCTCCTCTGATTGCTCTAAAGGAACATTCAAAGCCAAACAAGAATGGAGAGGTGAAATAATGGGACTGGTTCCTGCAAGAGGTACGATCAATAGGAAGTGAAATTGAAGTGGAAGGTGCCTGGGATGAGATTCTGTTGACATCTGGGCCAAGGATATTAAGAACATTTAGAGATGTTGGGGTCACTTCTGCATATAGAAGGGACTTCATACAAGACACCCCGGTTTCTGCTGATATTCACCAGGTTCCTTGATGAGAAGCACCATCATGGTGGAGGGCAAGAGACTGCCCTTATTAATGGAACATATTCATTATACAGCTTCTCACCGAATCTCAGCCATCCCTGTGAGCTGTCCTCACTCCCACACATTTTCAGTTTTCCAGTGATTCTATGAGTAAGACCCCATTCTTACTCCCTTTTCCCTCCTCTCCACAGTCTGGTTACCTGGGGAAACCTGAGCCAGAACCGCAAGGACAGCTAAGGCCAGGAGCAAGAGTTTAATGTATCCTGAGGGGGGCAAGGAAAGATCCGGCAGCATACTGAACGTGCTACGGAAGGCAAGTCTTCACTCTGCGTTTTATTGCCTTGGGTAGTGCTGAGTCATGGGCAATAAATTAGAGAAAAGCAGAGTGTTCCACCCGCAGAACATCAGCCTGCAGGTCAGCCATATAAATCAATCATCTAATGCTTAGAGTCCTTCTCTAGACGTCATCTGAGAGAGTGGACGGCATCAGCAGAGGGTGTTCAAGGCCTGCACAAGTTGTGACATTGTGAGGAGAATGGGTCCGCTTTCTTTTCTTTCCTTTATTTTTATTGTTGACACTAATACAGATGTCCCCATTTTCTCCCACTTTAACCTCCTCTCCCTATTTGCACCCCATTGCCTTCTGGCTGATTCCACACCATTGTTTGTATCTGTGAATTATGTATACATGTCGTCTGGCTAATACCTCCACCTTCTTTCATCTGTTCCGCCCCGCCCCCAACAGCTGTCAGTCTGTTCCATGTATCCATGCCTCTGTTTCTCTTTTGTTTGTCAGTTTATTTTGTTCACTAGATTCCACATATGAGTGAGATCTTATGATATTGTCTTTCTCTGACTGGCTTCTTTCACTCAGCGTAATAATCTCCAAGAAAATGGACCACTTTCCAAGGAGACTTCTTGCTCCTCTTCTTGGGTATTTAACTCTCTCCCTTATTTTCTCACACCCTCTCTCCATCCTTCTTTCTGCCATGATATTTATTATGATGATCTGGAACTAAGTATTTTCCTAGTTCATCTCCCCTATAGGGCTAATGCCATTGAGGGCAACTTTTGACAGACAGGGAGACCCCTGATGGAAGAAACCCCTGGAGGCTGGGATTTCTGTCATCCAGGGTGTGCAGAGAACCTTTGTTGAAAACAGTGAATGGATGAATGCATGTAAAGTAGTCACTCGCATCCTGATGGATCTGTGAATTGGCATTTCTGTTGACAAAATGCAGGCCCAGAGGGTGAAAAAGAATTGCCTAGGATCACACTGTTGGCAAGAAAAAAAACAGACAGAGAGCCCTCGTCACCCAAGCCCTAGTCCGACTCTTTCTAACTCTGCATTGTCCTTCTTTTTTCCTACCCCGACTCTTCAGTGTTAGCTGCTCTGGGTCTTTCTTGGACCCCAGCCTCAAAGGACAGAGCAGAAACATGTTGGGCGGGTTCCCCAACAAGGAGGGCATGGAAGGGGGCACTGCCTGGGCTCCAACAGGAAGTCCGTGAGTCCTCTGGGTTTTCTTTTCTGGCCCTCGGTCTGTCTTACAGTTACTTTACACCTTTTGGCGGGTCCAGTGCACTTCTTCTCTACCCGCTTCTTCCTACAGTCGGCAAGTATTAGGGACAGCAGGATGGGATTGAGAAAACCTTTTTTACCCTTGATATCCAGGTAGTACTTTCTCCAGAACAGCCGTGAGCACACGGCCAGGCACTGAATGCTCACACACATGACCCCCAGAATCCTCACAGGGTCTCTGATAGGCAGATGTGATTTGCTCAGGGTGACACCGTGCTTAGGAATGATTTCTGGATTCAGATCTGGTTTACCTGTCCTCAGAGCACCTGTTCTGTCATCCCAGAGGCCTATGCCTGAGTAATGAC
This sequence comes from Anoura caudifer, assembly GCA_004027475.1. Taxonomy (NCBI): domain Eukaryota; kingdom Metazoa; phylum Chordata; class Mammalia; order Chiroptera; family Phyllostomidae; genus Anoura; species Anoura caudifer. Next base: position 32,235 of record PVKU01009290.1, read on the forward strand.
GGAAAGGAAGGCCTGTTTAACCTGCAAAGCAGTACTGGGCTGTACAGAGTTGTAGTTTCTATCTTCTGAAAGGCATGTTCTGTGCATGCGTAGAGGGCAGAACAAAAAGTCGTGGGTGGAAATTGCAGCAGGGCAGGTTTACACTAATTGGAAAGAACTCGGATAATCGGAACCTTCTGGAAACGTCTGGACCATCTGAGAGAAGCGGTGGCTCCCTGTGTCCCAGTGTTGCAGACTGAGCCCGCCCGATCACTTCTCTCGGATTCTCCAGGGAGGATTGCTGCGTTGGCTGATAGGGATCTGTGCCCCGAGGCACAGTGCTAGGCACTGGGTCTAAGAGGAGAAGAAAGAAAGTCCTGCCATTCTGGTTAGGGAGAAAGACAACAAACCTAAAAGGCCAGGTGGTAGGAGTGCTATAAATAAAAACAAGCCCTGGCTGGTGCGGCTCAGTGGATGGAGCACCTGCCTGTGAACCAGAAGGCCACAGGTTCGAGTCCCGGTTAGGGCACATGCCTGAGTTGCAGGCCAGGTTCTCAGTTGGGGGTGTGCTAGAGGCAACCGCACATCGATGTTTCTCTCCCTCTCTTTCTCTTCCTCTCTCTCCAAAAATAAATAAATAATTTTTTTTAAAAAAAGGTAAGGGGCAGAGAATAATACGATGTATGTGTGTGTGTCTATTTTGAACAGATTACTCAGAATAGACTCTCTGAGGAAGTGGCATTGAGTAGAAACTTAAATGTGCTGAGGAAGTTAGCCAGCCACATGGATATCTAGACTCTTCCAGGTGGTGAGAGCAGCAAGAGCAAAGGCTCTGAGGAAGGAAAGTTCTAGGTGTCCCAGGAAGAGCAGAAAGTCAAGTGTGTCTGGAAGAGAGTGAGAGAGGGAATGAGTGAAAGGAACTTACATCACAGAGGCAGGCAGACCTACCTCGAGTCAGATCTGATGGGGTCCTAACAAGGACTTTGAAATTTATTTGCTATTCAGTAAGAAATGTTTGCATTCTACACCTTAAGAGACCTTCAAATATGAGCATTTGTTTTAGTCTTTTTGTCTATTAAGGCATCACTTTCTTCACCTGTAAGGGTATCTGGGCTAAAGTAGCATTTCCTGAATGTGTGACCCTTGTCCCTGGTGGTATGAGTGATGATTTAGGTGGCAAAATAAGTACATATTTTTAATAATTTTTATCTTAATGCTCATTTGAGAAAAAATATCACTAGCCCTTAGTGTGTTGAATTTACAGATAGCTTCACTTAGGATATGATCAAATACGGACCTAAGTAAATGGAGTGTGTTCTATAAAAACATTAAGCAAATGACACTATGGCTTATCAATGATTTGGTAAAAGGTTTGCAAGATAATACACAAATGGCTGAATTTTGTGCTAGAAAATTGATAAAGACCATCCAGTGGAATAGAACACTGAGGCTCATAGAGGTCAATTGATTTTCTTAAGGTGGCACAACTGTGAAGTCATGGAGTTGGAAGTGGGTGTTAGTCCCTCCGACTCCAAATCCGCTGCTCCTGGCACCTTGGATGCTCTCTCACCAAACGCATAAATCTCCTGCCAGTAACTGCGTCTTCATTTGTTTATTTTGTTAACTTTTTATTTTGAAATTACTATAGACTAACAGGAAGTTGCAAAGAGAGTAAAGAAATCCTGTGTACACTTCACCCACTTTCTCCAAATGTCCCATTTTGAACAGCTATAGTACAGTGTCAGAACAAGAAAAAATTACCTTGGTACAAGGTTGATGTGTCCTTCCAGGTCGTTTTATCACAGGTGTGGATGAAATGTGAGCAATCGACACACAGAACTCTTCAACCACCAGAGATTTTCCTTGTGCTAACCCTCTGCAGTCACACTAGCCCCTACTTCCCAGCATCCCTACCCCCTGGCAACTAACAATTTTCTCTCTATCCCTCTAATTTTGTCATTTTGAGAATGCTTTCGAAGTTTAATCATACAGTGTATGACCTTTTGAGGTCACTGCCTCCATCAACTGTATGTTCCTTTCACTGCCTCATAGCCTCCCATGCTATGGGTGTACCGAAGTTTATTTAACCATTAACATATCAGAGAACCTTTGGTTGCTTTCAGATGTGGGTTATTACAAATAAACCTGCTATGAACACTTGTGTGCAGGTTTTTCTGTGATCATAAGTTTTCATTTCTCTGGATAAATGTCCAGGGGTGTTATTGCTGGATGGTAAGATGTTTGTAAGTTTAGATTTTTTTAAAAATTGTCAAACTATTTTTCAGAGTACCTATACCCTTTAGCGTTCTTGCTAGGAATGTATGAGACATTTTCCTCATCAGCGTTTGGTATTGTTATGGTTTTTAATTCTAGCTGTTCTAAGAGTTGTATCTCATCCTGGTCTTCATTTACATTTCCCTTATTGCTAGGGATGCTGAGCATCTTTACAGGTACGCAGTTGCCTCATGTGTCCTCTTTGGTGAAATGTCTGTTCATTTGCCCATTTTTTTTTTTAAAGATTTTATTTATTTACTTATTTATTTATTTTTATTTATTTTCAGGGAGAGAGGAAGGGAGGGAGAAAGAAAAGGAGAGAAACATCAGTGTGTGAGAGAAACATCAATTGGTTGCCTCTCCCACACCCCCAACCGGGGATCTGACCCACCACCCAGGCATGTGCCCTGACCGGAAATCGAACCAGCAACCTTTCGGTTCGCAGGCTGGCACTCAATCCACTGAGCCACGTCATCCAGGACTTGCCTGTTTTCTAAGTGAATTATTTGGTTTTAATTTTTGAATTTTGAGAGTTCTTTATATTTTAGTTCTTTGTTGGATATGTAGTTTACAAATAATATCTCTGTCTATATTTGTTCTTTGAATCCTTTTCTTTTTTATTCAGTACCTCTTTTTTGTTCTTTTTTGTGGTGAAAGTACTTAATGTAATTAAGTACTTAACAACAGTCCTGTTGTGCAATAGACCTTCAGAACCTTTCCATCTTGCATAACGGAAACTTAACACCGCTGACTGACACCTGCCCATTTCCCCCTGCACGCAGCCCCTGGTAAGCACAGTGTACTCCCCGCTTCTATGGGTTTGATCACTGAGATTCCGCACGTAAATGAGATCATGAAGTATTTTTCTTCCTTTCTCTGGCTATTTCCCTCAGCACAATGTCTCACAGGTTCAGACATGTTGTCATGAATGACAGGATTTCTTTCTTTTTAAAGTGCTGATTAATATTCTCCTGCATGTATATGCCACGTTTTCTTTACCCATTCATCTGTTGACAGGCATTTGGGTTGTTTGCATACCTTGGCTGTTGGTATAAACACTGCAGTGTTGAAGATAGTGATTTCATTTCATGCAGACATCTACCCAGAGGTGGAATTGCTGGATCATATATGGTAGTTCTTTTTAATTTTGGGGGGAACCTCCATACTGTCCCATAGTGGATGCACAGTATTATCTTCTGTCAATGAATTTATTTGTGTCTTCTTCAACTTTTTTCATCAGTGTTTTACTGTTTTCAGTGTAGAGATCTTTCACCTCCTTGGTTAAAGTTATTCCTAATATTCATTCTCTTTGTTGCGATTGTAAATGAGATAGTCGCTCATGAACCACTCTAACTATCAACTAGTTCTAATACTAACTAGTTTTGCCCACATTTATCACAAGGTAAAAATAGTAAATCAAGAGGGAAACAATTCCTAATTGAATTAGTACAAAAATATGAAATGTATGCAACGGCTTCATAGAACAGATGAGGCTCTTTTCCGTCTTTCCCTACCCCATGCTGCCTCCTTCAAATGTGAGGTATATTCATACTGAGATTATTAAGTTTATCACATAAATGCTATGCTGAATGTAGACACTCAGATAAATAAGATCGTTTTGCTGTAAGAGAGCCTAGGCCGAGAGCCATTGGTGTGGGCCGTGACGTAGAGAACTAATTTAGCATACTTGCATTTGCCCAAACTCTACATGTTTCCAATATCAACAGATTGGTCCTTGATCAGCTTCTGGCACATGTTTAACCCCTGAGCCTTTAAAATATCCTACCTGATGAAGTCTGATACTTGGGCCATGTCGGATAGTTTATGCTGACAAAGTGGTTTATGATAAATAACTGGTTTTGTATGCGTGGGGCTTAAGTCCGAGCTGCATAATCAGGGCTGTCCAAACTTTTGGCATCTCTGGGCCGCACTGGAGGAAAAAGAGTTGTTTTGGGCCACACATTAAATACACAAGCACTAATGAAAACTGATGAGCAAAAAAAAAAAAAAAAAGGTCCATGCATAATTTTCATGGTATCCGCCACCACAGAGAAGCAAAACAGTCCTCACATTAATAACCCTAATGACGCAGCAGCCCTTTTGACAATCTTTTAAAATCATTGAGCAGCTTCCAAGTTTGTGATCACTAATATAGAAAATGTATATATCTAAGTAATGAAACTTAGTATAAAACTTAGTAATAAAACTAAGTAATGTTTTAAGTAAATTTACGATTTTGTGTTGGGCCGCATTCACAGCCATCCTGGGCTGCGTGTGGCCCACAGGCCACGGGTTGGACACCGCTGCAGCGATGTTTGAAATCTGGGAGCAGGGCCTGAAGACTGACTAGCTAATTTCAGTCATGTTGTTGTTCCGTGCTTTCTCCCAATAAAACTTGACCCCCAGCAAAAATTCTGGATACCAAGGCTCCAGTGAGCTTTCTTGGTTGGCAACGCTTTGCACAAATTGTCCCACACTTTGCCCGGCAGAATTTAACTGTGACCACATGACTGCATGAGGAAAACAGGAGTGAATTTCACACCTGGTTTCTTCAGGACTCACCATATGTGCGTTTTTACTTTTCTGAGTTCAGTCCGTATCCTTCAACTGCAATAAACTGAACCCATGAATATAGGAGATCTTCTGGTTCTGGTGAGTCCTTCTAGTAAATCCTCAAACTGGAAGGGTCCATGGGAACCTCCCCCAAACCTAATGTAGACCTAATGTAGAAAGGTAACAGAATTGAGACCCTAGAAATAAACCCTAAGATTTACGTCAATTAATATTCTATAAGGGTGTCAAGGCAGTTCAGCAGAGAAAGAATGCTCTTTTACAGTTTTGGGAAAACTGAAGAAAAAACTACAGAAAAATGAATTTGGACCTCAACTTCTATCATGCAAAAATTAAATTAAGATGGATGAAGTAGCTAAACATAGAACTAAAACTATAAAATTCTAAGAAGATAATGCAGAATAAATCTTTATGACCTTGAGTTAGGCAATGATTTCTTAGATATGATACCAAAAGCAAGAGTGATTTTTTATAAAAGGTAAATGGTACTTCATCAAAGTTAAAAACTTATAGTTTAAAACACATTATCAAGAAGTGAAAAAGAAACCCAGAGAAAGGAGGAAATATGTATTGAAATGCCACATAGGTAACTTATCAAACCACATATCTACCATGGACGACATAGCTCAAGAGACGGGGAATTTCACACTGGAGCTGGAGACTAGACAAAAATGAATCAAATGCAAATACTATGTATATAACTTTGTGTATGAAGTAAGCAGCAACTTAGATGTCAATTCCAATATAGAGAAGTGACGGGTTATTGAGCTACAGGGAATCCTGCAGTCAATGACAGAAAGAAGACATAAGTCGGCCCAGTGCAGCCCTGGCCAGGTGGATCAGCTGGTTGGAGTGTCATCTTGTACACCAAAAAGTTGCAAGTTCAATCCTTGGTCAAGGTGTGTACAGGAGGCAACCAATGGATGATTCTCTCCTCTCTCTCCATTTCTCTCTCTCCCCCGTCCCTCCATTCCTAAAATCAATTTTTTAAAAAGGTATATCCTCAGGCGAGGATTAAAAAATCTCTTAAAAATAGTCAGCATGCTGCATAAAAGAGAATGCCTTAATTTATGGACAAGGAAAATCTAGGAATTGCAGAAAAACTGAATGATCAAAGTAGTGGAAGAACCATTACCAGCCAGCATCAGAGAGTCTTTGAAACCTTCTGTCAGTTTCAGGAGTGATTGTCAAGCATTTTGTTCTGGAAGGTGTGTTTTTCATACAGCATTTAAAAATAGTCAAGAAAATATTTCACCATGAATCTAAATCATAAAAACAGACCATTATTGGGTGTATCATAAATATTTATATGTAAAAAAATAAGCTTTAAGTATATCCAATGGTATCAGTGTATAACAACTTGCTAATGACAATAATCCATTTAATACATACGCAAAGAAGCTTTTCTTTAGCAGTTAGAAACATTGCATCACTTTTCCTTTTTAATCTTTTATTCTACTAATTTAAGTTTTTATGCCACCCTCTCCATAAAATTGGATCTTAATGTAATATATTTTCATGTTTGAAAGTTTATTATTAATCATTCTATCATATTTGCCTGCAAAACATGGATATATATTATAGCTTATTAATGTAAAATCTCTACAAATTTGAAGCTCTAAATGTTTAACAGCATATTCAAGATTGAGTTATCATTGCCTACTCAGAACAGAATTTAGAATAAATTATTTAGAATAAATCAAAATTAAAATCACATAAGTATATTATCAAACATGAAATATAATTACTAACCAAAAATAACTTTTTTGTTTTACTATAAATGCATCCAGTTAGTAAATAAATGTCTTTTATTAGTTTATGCATACATGATGAATATTATTTTTAACTGAAGTAGATGAAGGTCAGTATCAATTTTCATTCCAGTTTTTATTTTGAAAAATGTAAACGCTGAGAGATCTTATTCACATCAATAGGTAGATGTGACTGTTGGAAGATCACAGACAGATAGATCACACAGTTCTTTTGTCTCCTCACAAGTTATACATAAAAATTCCATAGTGGACTATCATGATTTAGTAAAACAAAACAAACAAAAAAAATCCCTTAAAGTCATTTGAATTTCCAAAGGATTTGTTATCAAAAGTCTATTACTCACATTCTGAACATCAACACCAGTATTTCAATTATCCACTGATTTGAAACCTGAAGGTTTTTCCACTCTGGGCAACCTATGATTGTCAGGCAAAAGATGGTGAGAGGTAAGTTATATCTAGGGAGTATGGAAAGGACATTGAAAAAGCAGAGGTAGAAAAGAAGAGCCCAGGGCAGAGGATCCCAGTTAAGAATGCTCTGAGCAGCACAAGAAATTCAGAAATTGAGGGTCTAAAAAGTTGATTCCTTAAAATGTCAATGTGCATATCTTGGAAAAATCTTTTGTAACCAGTATCTCAGTTTCAATACTACTAATTTATATTGTATGACTTTCTTGTATTTATTGACATGATTGCATGAACAGCAGGACTAGATGTACACTATGGTGGTTATGATTGGCCATAAATAAAGAAATAACCCAGCAATTCAGAAGGAAGACAAAAAATATACAAAATAATTTCCAAGAGTTCAAGTGATAGAAAATAATACAATAGAGTAAGGAGTGGTCATGGCCAAGGGTTATTTCTACTGAGATGACTTTTGAGGCACAGATGTGGGAAGAGCACTCTAGGATAAAGCAGACTGGAGGTCTAGAGAGGTCTTTATGGTGAACTCTGTGAAGATTTGACATGTGACCAGAGTGATGAGGTGTCTGCCACACAAAGAAATGGAGAAGAGCAATTTAGGCTGAGGTACACTTGGAAACAGGTGACCAATTTGTCCAGTTTGCTAAAGACTTTTGTGATTTGGATACTTTAATTCCCATGATCTGGAAGGACCCCCAGTCCCAGGCAAACTAGGAAGGTCTGTCAACCTAACAGGGGGCCAGAGATCTATTGAAATATGAGGTCTATGGAAAGATCAGAAGTCTGATTACAGCCATGGTCACTGGCAGCTTGATCTAGACCAAAAGAAAAAGAATTAGAGAAATAAACCTTGATTTTGAAACATTTAGGCATCTCAGACTCTGGTTCTTGGTAGTGCTCCAGCCTTAGCCCAGCACATTAATAATTAATCGACCTTATCATTAATAACGACTGTCCTGTGATATCAGGAAGCAAACTTGCTGACCCATCAGTTGCCATGCAAACAGCACTCGCATGCATGTAGGCATACACGACGTTGTACCCTACACACAACTAGCATTCATGGGCAAAAGGAAGACCTGGAGAGGCCTGCTATGAGATCACCATAGCTGGAAGTTGGAGTTTTGAGTGGAAAGAACATTGGAAAGATAAGTAGAATTTGTGATTTGGCTTTTAATTTTATATGACATGCTCTCAAGGCAAACCCACTTTCATCTCTGCCTAGTTAAGTCAGTGTTCGTACTGAATGAGGTAGTTTTTAACTTTAACTGGGTTACTTCCTAGTTGAAGCCATATACAAAATTTGACCTCATGATACAGACAGGAATTTAAGTCAGAGCTTATAATACAAGTTGAGGGAATGGGGAAGGGAGGACTTGTCTGGAATTTTTTATGTGCCTTCATAGATTCTTTTGTATATGATAGTGGTGGTACAGGCGCTACTAAAATCAAAATCTTCATCTGGACCAAAAAGGCAGCTCCGCACCGTGGCCTCATTGGCAGGGAAGGGACATGGGGAAATACACAGACACACAAATGTTCACTTGAGACCAAATATTAGGCTATATATTTTAATACACATGAGAAAGACAGACAAAGAATTTAATCCCAATAAAGAGAATCCCTGTATCACCTATACACTTCTCTTTTCATGTTTCTAATTGTCAGGTAACTCTCTTGGCTCTTGTCTTGACAAGTAGCATTATGTCCATTTCCACATTATCCAATCCCCAACAGAATTGTCTCTGGTGAGATAACATCAATAGAATCGGCTCCCTGGATATTATTCCCAATGGTTATCTCTAGCGTCCCGTAGCCTGGAGGAAATGTTAGGTAGTTGTACCATCACTGATACCAACAAGAGTTGCCAAAGGCTGCGTAGGAGTTTTCTTCTTGGAAGGTGTGGTCTTTGTTACTGGTGTGGTCTTTGTTACTGAGGTACCTTTGGTTGAGTCAATTGTTACTTCATCATTGAGTGTAGCTCTGCCGGTACCAGAATAAACACCCCAAGTAAAATCTTCTGTAGGGAATAGGGAAGGTAGTGGCTTTGCAGTGTATTCATCAAGTTTTATGGGAGTACAACAATTTAGCTTGTTCATACAAAGAACTTTGTACCTTTCAAAATACAAACATTGTCTTCTACAGTGTCCTACATTATTCTTCCAGCATCTTTGGACTCCCCAGCCAGCTGTAAGGAATAAATAAGTAGGTCAAGTTCTTAACTCTAGCAACAATATGATAAAGCATACCTTGTGACATATGTCACAAAGGAACCAAGGAACCAAGGAAATTGCAGGTAGAGAGAAGGAAAAGAGGAGGAGGAAGAATGGACAGAGGGTGGATATACTAAGAGATGATATTTAAGCCACAAAGGCAAGAAGGATAAAAGGAGCCAGCAAGGTACACCGGAGGCAAAGATTATTTCAGGAAGGACCAGCAAACATTCAGTCCCAGTGTTGAAAAACTGCATAGTGTCTTTCAGGTACATGGAGAAGGCTAAGGAGTCTGAAGCATAATGTACAAAGAGTGAAGGAACAGGGGATAAAATGAGCTTGAAATGACAGTGCCATCTCCCAGTCATTTTAGGGCAGTATTAAGCATTTTTATCTATTTCAAAATATAATATGAGCTAAATTACTTTATGTTTCAGATAACTAGTTAGGATTTCATGTGAATATTCGATTAGAGAAAGGAAAGAATAGAATCAGAGACACATGTTGGAGGCTTTGGCCAGTAAAGACACAATGGTGGCTGGAACTGGGGCTGTGTGAGTTGTGGAAAAAAGAGGACAGACTTAAGACATCGACTGTTTGGATATAAGGTCAGAGGAAGATGGAGAAGTCAAAGTGCTTCACTACATTTCTGAATTGAGGTAAGGAAGATTAGTGATATTTGTCATTAACAGAATAGTAAACTGAGGAAAGAACAAGATTTGGAGGGAAAAGGTGGGCTGTATAGGAAAGAAGGAAGATAAGCTTACAAGAGAAATATAGTAGGATTTCTCAGCAGTGTGATAATTCAGTTGTGAGGTGAATATAGGAATCTAAAATGAAACTCGTCTGGTCCATTGTACGATCATTTATCAAGCAAACTACATAACCATCTTTCTCAGCAAATTCCTTGAGAAGTACCAAGGTCAGTGTATTCTTGTCATGGGGACAGATTGCAGTTTCTTAAACAGTAGTTAGCATAGGTCTTGAAAGAAGATGACAATTAAGCAGTGACTTGAAGGAGGCAAAGGAATTAGCCACACTGGCATCTGGGGCAAGTACATTCTAAGCAGAGGAGACAAATAGGGCTCTGTGGATTGAGCAAGCCTGGCATGTTTGAGGAAGAGCATTGAGGCCAGTGTGGCTCTAGCAAAGTAAGCAAAGACTAGAACAGTAGGAGATGAGATGAGAGAGGTCATAAGGGTGAGATTGTGGAGGGCCCTGGTTATTGGTCTCAGTGAAAAGGGGGCCATTGCAGAGTTTTGAGCAGAAAAGATACATAGACTGATCTCCAGTGTGAGATGATCATGTTCTATGCTATCTTGACAGTAGACTGCAGGAGGCAAGATAGGACCGACCTGTGAGGAAAACATAGCAGTAACAAGTGAGAGATGACATTAACTTGAATCAGAGTGGAAGCAGTGCAGGTGATGAGGTTGCTTGGTTTTGGATATAATTTGCAGGTAGATGTAACAGACTTCCTGATAGATATGGATGTCACAAACAAAAATATTGAAGATATTTTCAAGAATATAGTTTAGGAGACTTCTAGTCAAGATGGAGGTGTAGGTAAGCCTGACTTGCCTTCTCGCACAACCACAGCAAAAATTACAACTAAACTACAAAACAATTATCACCCAGAATTGTCAGCAAATTGAGTTTTATGGAAGTCACATTCATTCAGATGAGTAGGAGGAACAGAGACACAGAAGTGTGCGGACATGCAGAGTCAGAGAACAGGTGGTCCCACACTCATGTGTGGTGGATAAAAATCAGGAGGGATAGCTCAGGAGTGAGGGATCCCAGCCCCACACCACACCACCCAGTCCAGGGTCCAGTGTCATGATAATAATAAGTCCTCATAACTTCTGGCTGTAAAACCAATGCAGGTTGGGGCAGCAGAATAAACTGCATTATTGCCTCCTCTTAAAGGGCCTGCAATGGTGTTAGGACTTACACAGACTCACTCCCTTTGAGCTCCAGCACTAGGGCAGCAGCTATAAGGGCACGAGTGGCATACAGGGGGAAACTGAAGTGTCTGGCATCATGGTGAGTAATGGGGGACAGCTTCCTCCCAGACAAAACTCCAAAAGGCCAGGCAAGGCATTGGCCCCTTTCTGAGCCCTGCCCCACACAGACCCAAGAGCAGCAAACTGTACTGGAAACTCCATCAACCTGGTTCACACAGGTTGCCCCACCCTGGCAATTACCTAAGGCTCTGCCCCATCTAACTTACTGGTGCACTTTTCTACAATAGGCCACACCCTGAAGACAGGGAGTCAAAGCAGCTCTACCAAATACATAGAAACAAACACAGAGAGGCTGCCAAAATGAGAATACAAAGAAGTATGGCCCAAATGAAAGAACAGAACAAAACTCCAGAAAAAAGGAAAAACTAAACAAAATGGAAATAAGCAATCTATCAGATGCAGAGTTCAAAACACTGGTTATTAGGATGCTCAAGGAACTCACTGGGTACCTCAACAACATAAAAAAGACATAGGCAGAAATGAAGATTACAAATGAAGTGAAATAAAAAAAATTTACGGGAAACCAACAGTAGAGAGGATGAAGCTGAGAATCATATCAATGATTTAGAACATAAGGAAGAAACAAACATTAAATCAGAACAGCAAGAAGAAAAAAGGATCTAAAAAACCAAGGATAGGCTAAGGAGCCTCTGGGAAAACTTCAAGCATGCCAACATTCAAATGATAGGGGTGCTGGAAGGAGACGAGAAAGGGCAAGAAATTGAAAACTTATTTGAAAAAATAATGAAAGAAAACTTCCCTAATTTGGTGAAGGAAATAGACACACATGTCCAGGAAGCACAGAGAGTCCCAAACAAGATGGACACAAAGAATACCACATCAAGACACATCATAATTAAATGCCAAAGGTTAAATATAAAAAGAGAATCTTAAGCAGCAAGAGAAAAGCTGATAGTTACCTACAAAAGAGTTCCCATGAGATTGTCAGCTGATTTCTCAAAAGAAACTTTGCAGGCTGGAAGGGATTGGCAAGAAGTAAGTGATGAAAAACAAGGACTTAAAACCAAGATTGCTCTATCCAGCAAAGCTATCATTTAGAATGGAAGGGCAGATGAAGTGCTTCCCAGACAAGATAAAGCTAAAGGAGTTCATCATCACCAAGCCATTATTATATGAAATGTTAAAGGGACTTATTTAAGAAAAAGAAGAAGATCAAAACTATGAACATTAAAATGGCAATAAATTCACAGCTCTCAACAATTGAATCTAAAAAACAAACTAAGCAGCCCTGACTGGTGTGTCTCAGTGGATTGAGCTCCGGCCTGTGAACTAAAGGGTCGCCAGTTTGATTCCCAGTCAGGGCACACGCCTAGCCAGGTCTCCAGTACATGGGAGGCAGCCACACACTGATGTTTCTCTCCCTCTCTTTCTCCTCCTTTATGCTCTCTCTAAAAATAAATAAATAAAATTTAAAAATAAAAATAAATAAAAATAAAAACATTTAAAAAATAAAAAACAAACTAAGCAAACAAGCAGAACAGAAACAGATTCTAGATATGGAGATCATTTGGAGGGTTATCCAAATGATCTCCATAGTAGGGAGCGGGAAAGGGGAGAATGAGGGGGAAAGTGCAGGGATTAAAAAGTACAAATTGTTAGGTACAAAATAGGCAGGGGGATACTAAGCACAGAATGGGAAATGGAGAAGCCAAAGAGTTTATATGCATAACCCATGGACATGAACTAAGGAGGGGACTGCCAGAGGGAATGGGGGTACCAGGTAGAGAGGGGCAAAGGGGAGAAAATGGGGACAACTGTAATAGCATAATCGATAAAATATATTTTAAAAAAGAGTATAGCTCAAGCAATGCAATGGTGATAATTAGGAGTAACCTATAATTAATGTAATTTTTTTATAATAACAACAGTCATTTTTGCAAAGCTCCTCAGTCTGGAATTACTTTGTTGTTAGGACCTGTGGCGTCTGTCACCAATATCTCAAAATCATAAAACTAAAACATATGAATAACAACTGTATTATTTCAGAAACATAAGCCACCTAGCCGAAACATTATCCCTTGTATGAGTTCTCTCTAAAACACACCAGATAACAGAATCAGATAGCATCAGCTTCAATACAGTTATTCACAGAAGTCTGTTAATGGACAGCTTGGTTTGGTAAAAAATTCTTTATAAAAACCACAAGATGCTGTCTCACTTGTAAACACAACTGTAGTCAAATACATTACATGGTTCAATTTCAAAACAGAACCTACAAGGAAAATTAACAGAAATAAAAACTATCCCCAAAAATAAAAGGCAAAAATAGGCTGAACCACATAATTTATAGAAAAACTAAGATACACAATAAATATATATTTTAATTTTGACTTATCCATAGCAAAGAAATGAAAAAATACGTACATTTAGATATTTTCCTTCACTTTTAAAATCTGCAATATTCAGAAATTGATATACACCGAGCAGACAGGAATAAGGGGCATTTCTAAGAATTTTATACTGAATGGTATGCCTAAGAATAGTTATATAGAATAAATTGTATGTGAAACATAAATATACTTATTAATAAAAGTAATGGCACAAGTGCCCAATTATAAAATTGGATAAGTAATTTACACATCTATACCAAAATATTTTATGCAATTACTGAATATTCAGTTTTTGAAAAATATTTAATATATGGGAAAATACCAATGATGTAATAAAAAAATTTCAAGGTAGACTACATATTTTTCTCCACCCACCATCCAACAAATGTGAGGGAAAGTAACAGGAAAAAATCTTATCTTTACTTCTTTACTATTTAAAAACTACAAAATTCCAGCAAATGATTCATAATCAGAATTGAGTGTAGATATTAATCTCTACCTCACTTACTAAATCAATGTGTCTCCATGTAAATTAAGATATAAGATCATAGGCATACTTATGTCCATTTCACGGAAGTGAATACCTTTCTAAGCAAAACATAACATCTCCAAACTTTAAGAGTCAATTTTCTTAGTACATAGTGAACTCTTAAAACCAAGAAAGAGTTCAGAAATCCAAAAGGGGTAGATATTCAAACTCATTTACAGTTATAGTTAAAGTGATAAATTTAAACAAAAAGAGACATTTTCATACCTCAAAGGGAAATAGTTGAAAGAATCATAGAAAATGTAATAATGACTGTGTGAGAAGCTGGCACCTCACACTAGAGGTAAGAGCAAAAAGCAGTGCAGCCCAGCACCTGGTGGGTTGTTTCACAGTCTCAGGTGTGTGTTTGTGTGTGTAGTCGTGAATAAGAGACTTCTATTTACAAATTCTTCTTATTGAATTTTTTCTGACAATGAAAACTGGTTTTCCAACAGTAGTGGATGGATTAAATTAAGTAAGAAAATTCACCCACCCACACTCTTTAAGTTCTATGTATGCATTAGTAATAAAGTTGGCTTATATATTGATAAGACATATTAAAGATACATTGATAATGCATTGCAGAAGAATTCACATGGCTTATTTATACTGGATTTTTTTAAATGTAAGAGAGATATATATCATACATATATATTGACATCTGTATATATTATGCATACATATAAGTCTTAGCTTGGTAAAAAGTTTCTTTACAAAATGATCACATGCTGTGTCACTTGGAAATGCATATATATAGTTGTGTCTGCTAGTACATACAAGGATGTAATTGGTAAGAGTGATTGATCCAGAGATTCTAAAAGGGAAGATGGAAGAACTGCTTGCTACCCTATGGTAGGAGAGTAGGTATCCTCAAACGTTTATAAACCTATCAATTGCTTGATACTTTTTAACAATTGCAAGTATTATTTTTCAATAAAAAGTACATAATCTTCTAAAGTAGCATTATTAAAAAGAGGAACAAGCTCGTTTATTTTGATCTAATATGAGGAGCTCCCCACTGGTCATAGTCTTTATATCTCTTAACTTACCCCCACCTATAACCCAAACCTATGCTGTCTCTTTCTTATGACAGCTCTGCAGAACCTACAGTGGAATGAACTTGGTCACCATACCTCAGAACATAGGAGGGACTCCCTTGAAGGTACTTTCACAAGAAAAGAGAATTCAAGATGGTAGTAAGAGCTGAACTAATAGGGTACAACAGTGAGGTAGGTACAACAATGAAATCATCCACACAGAAGTGAAGTGAGGCTGCGTTAACCCTGGTTAGTTATATAAAGAGAAATACAGAACTGCCAAGAAGATTGAGGAAATTCTTGTCTGTAGAGAAATTTCTCAGAAAACACCCCATCTTGATAGGGGTCACCAGCAGATTCTTAGAGAGTAGTATGACAACATGGACTTGCCATAAGAAGAGCACTTTTGCTGATCTTTACTGGCCTGAGGCTTTTCCAGCGGACCCTCTTTGCCCTTGGTGACCCCTGGGAGCTCAGTGTCAATGATTCATCCTAGTTCCTTCATCCCTGTATTCTAGGGTTCCGTTACCTTTGGTCACTGAAGTTAGTAGCCCACATGTAATGAAGGTCAGCAAGAGGAGATTCATGGTTTCTGGGGGAGAGGAAGCTCTGTACCCTGAGGAATCCAGAACACTTTGGACAGCTAGGAATCTAAATGGTCACCTTTACTGGCCTATCATGGGTGACGAATCAGAGAGGGGGAGAATGCTATGCCACCCAGAACACCAAACCATTAACTTGCACCATTGAGTGTGCATGACAAATAATGCTCTGTTCTTGAAACTGTAAGAGGAAACCGAGGCCTTATGAAGTAAGTTATAATTCTGAGAAAGTGTAGGTAGGGTGTAATGGAGAGAAATAACTCTTAAAGGAAGTCTCCTTAACACAGATGGAAACTTTCTATTTTTTTTAAATTATTGTTGTCAGTTACATTTGTCCCACCTTTGTTTCTGCAGCACCATATATATTCAATGATTGCAGAAAGCTTTGTAAATATCCCGTGTGTTTCAGACCAATAGCTCACAGCGTCCAGTAGAGCCTCCTCCTTTCCCTTTGTGAGACCTCCCCTATCCACTTTGTATTGATTTTGTATGAGGTATAAAGCTTTGTTTGAGATGGATTTTTCTTTAACAGTGGATATTTAACTTTTGCAGTAACAATTTATTGAAGGTGCTATTCTTCCTCCATTGAACTGCTTTGGCACATTTGTCAAAAGTTATTTGGCTGTACTTGGTTCTCTATTCTGTTTCATTGATTACGTGCCTATTCTGCCAATACAACACTCTGTTGATTACCCAGGCTCTATTACATGTTTTGAGATAGTGTAGCAATTTCTCCTGTTTTATTTTTCTTTTTAAAAATGGTTGTAGCTTTGCCTTTTAATAAAAATTTTAGAATAGACTTGTGTATTTCTACAAAAGATCTTGCTGGGGCCTGCATGTGGGTTTGGGAAGAAATGACTTCTTTACTACGGTGAGTCTTTCAAGGCATGAACATGTGTGCCCGTGCCACTGCAGTTAAGTCTTTTTAAAATTTCTCTCATGAGAGTTTGTCATTTTTTAGTTTTTAGAATACAAGACCTAATTTTTTCCAATTTATACCTAAGTATTTTAACTTATAGGTGATTTTGAATTTATATTTTTTATTTCAATATCCACATGCCCTTACTAGTATACAGCAATACGACTCATTTGTTTATGTGTTGACCTTGCAACCCAGACTTGCTTAACTCACTTTTTAGTTCCAAAGGTTTCTTGTAGATTCCTTAGTCTTTTCTATGTAGACTAACATGTCAGCTGCAAGTGGGGACAATTTTCTTCCTTCTTTTCCAATCGGTGTGCCTTTTATTTCCTTTTCTTGTCTTGTTGCGCTGGGTATCACTTTCCAAACATGTTACAGAAGAATGATGAGAGCGAATATCCTTGCATTTTTTATCTTCATTCATTAAGGATGAAGTTAGCTGTTCATATTTTGTAGATGATTTTTTATCAAGTTGTGAAAGTTTCTTATCCATTTTTAGTTTTCTGAGAGTTTTTATCATGAATGCATATGGAACTTATTCAAATATTATTCATGCAGATTTATGATATGATCATATGATTTTTCCCTTAACCTAGTAACTTGGTGGGTAATATTGATGATCTTCAAATATTTAACTACTTTTCAACATGCAACAAATTGCATGTGGTCATTATTTTAAATATTTTCATATATTTACCACTTCCATCAGTTAATAGTTTTAATGAAGCTTTTAGATGAAATAATTGTAGATTCACATGCAATTGTAAGAAATAACTTAAGAGTGACCTGTGGACCCTTTATCTTATGATTTCTAATGGTAATACTTTGCAAATCTATAGTACGCTATCAACATTGGTACTTAACATTGGTGCATCCCACCAACCTTATTCTCATTATTTAGTTTTACTGGTTGTCATTTGTGTGTGCGTGTGTGTTGTGATAGTGTATATGTTTGCAGTTCCATACAGTTTTGTCACATGTAGGTTCACTTATCCACCATCACACTCAATACACAAAATGGTTCCATCACCACAAAGGTCAGCCCTTAATTTACTTTGGACCTTGTCAAAAATCAGTTGAGCATATTTTAATGGTGCATTTCTAGGCTAATTTCTTCCATTCATATGCACTTATCATTGCACGAACACCACGCTGCCTTGACTGCTGTACCTAAGCCTTGATATTGGACAAAATGATACCTCCCACTTTGACTTTCCGTCAAGATGGCTTCATTACTCCAGGGGCCATGTCATTTATTATAAATTTTATAATAAACTTGTCTTGGCATGGATTCCTTTTAGATTATCCAAAAAGAAATGCTTTCTTTTAAAGCATTTGTGCTTTACTCAGCTTCTTGACTCTGTAGGTTATTATCTTTTTGCCATATTTGGGAGTATTTCCTCAAATACTACATCAGCTCTCTCTCTCCACTTCTTCTGGGCTCTGATGATTTAAATATTAACTCTTTTGTCAGTGTCTCATAGGACAATATGCACAGAAAGGGACGCCCTTTTCTGTTCTAGGCTGGACTATTTTGTAGCACCCAGCTTGGTTACATGTGAAGCATGAAGGAAACCCAGGGAACCCAGTCCTGTGTAGTGGTTCAAGTCCTGAGGAGTGCCAGCAGTCCACCTCTTCTCCCCACCCTGTTTGCTACAGTAAGTCTAGAGTGTTCCAGATGTAAGAGGGAGAACCTGGGAGAAATCGGCACTCAACTTTGATGAAATTGGAAGCCAATTTTACTTATTTTTGGTTTGCTTTTTCCTTCCACACTCTTAGTGGGCGCCTTCAAATAGAGAACTCATTTCTACATCCTTAAATATTCCTGTTCTCTTTGGTTCCTTTCGTATTTCTTCCACTCTGGTTCTGTCTTTGTATTCCCCATGTACTTTTATTAAATAGATTTTCACATTTCTTAACATTTCCCTCACACTTTCTTGTTTTTATCTGTAATCTAGAATTTTCTACCCAGTTCCTCCAAACTACTAAGTGACTCTTTTAGTGGGGCTCATTACAATATTAATATAAAGTGAAAAGATTACATATCAACAGTTAGGTGTTTCATCATTCCTATGTCCAATTGTCCCTTTTCATAAACATCTGTTTCATTTCATGGATGTGCTGCCCTCTTACCCTTCCAAGTACATTAATTACATGCCCAAGGGAGAGAGTGGGAGCTTCTGTTGAGTCTTGCATTCTGCGGTGTTATTAGTAAAGGGAGTTTAGAGACAAACCAGCTTGGTGATGTTCTCTGGGAGCTGTGCTTCTAGGCATATCAACCATCCAAGGGCCAAAAGTTCATGAAGACAGAAGCTACCTTCCCTCTGCCTCCTGTAGGGTCGAGCAAGAAGGTGTTCGGTGCTCCGCCCAACAAGAGACGCTCCTGCTGCAGCACTCCAGTCACTTCCCTCATTGGCTGTCCCTGGCATTTCCCTCTGGGGCCTATAATCTCTGCAGGTAGCGCCCTCTCCCACTCTCCACAGCGGCATTCTCTCACATACCTCGGAGGCGTCAGAATTTCTATTCAATCTGATCTCCTCGATGTTTTCTTCTTGAAACACATTCTCTATTCCAATGAAGTTTCTTCCCTTGTCCATCAAGAAAAAAATCATAGAAGACAGACAAGCTCAAAGAAATTTAGGAATTGTCCCAAAGCACTGTTTTCACCTTAATGTAGAGCATTTTGGATGTGGGTGTGTGTATGTGCGGGAAAATGGTAAATCCATTCACGTAATTTATTCTTCCAACCAATATTTATTGAGGTCCTGCTCTCTGCCTGTATCTGTGAAGGAGGCAGAGACAGATCGGTGAGAAAAACGGAAGCAGCCCGTGATTTCATCAAAGTTAAACACAAGTGGGTTAAACTTCCAGTCCATGACCTCACACTCAGGGCAGATGCTGGATAACTGATTTATCCTTTATGGGCAGGAGAGAAACTGCATGTTCATTTTCTTTACAAAAGGTACTTAAGCAGAAAGAGGGAGTAATTTAAAACTAAGATGAAAACACGGCATTCAAAAATATTTATGCCAACTCAGGAGTTATAACTCAAAAGTCCAGGATGACATAGCATTGGCCTGTATACCAAGAAACTTGTTCACCTTGTAGAAGAAATAATAAGAGATAAAGTACAGGTGACCTATACCCTCATCAACCACAGAAGAATGACATTGTATAAATGGTATCTAAGGGAGATCAATCACCGTCATGATTTATTAAATAATAACGGCCACCCAATGTTTCATTTTACTTTGTGGCATTTGCTTTATGGAGTGTGTGTTAGATGATATGCTTACGGCATGTATTGTTTTTTACATTTTTCTTAAAGTATCTTTGCATGTGAATCAAGGTAATTGCTTTCTGATTGTTAAACTTTGGAAGCTGGTTAGCCTAACTATAGGAAGTATTTGCTAAATCAAAAATAGGTTGGTAACTGGGTCGAAGCAGTGAGCAGGGAAACAGGCAACTTGCATGAAAATATTTTCCCATCGAATATCATCTCCCCAACACTAAGAGTGTTGCCTGGCCATATAGAAGCCCCTCTGTGTTCCAGGAGCTGTCATTTGATACCAAAACTCATCAGCTGACTTAAAGAATCTACAGTGGCACTGATCACCCGTCAACAGAGCTCTTCTATCTGCCCCATCTCTAGCCTGCTCTTCATGGATGGCGGTATGAACTGCACGTTCCTCTCCTGCCCTGGGTGACAGTCTGCAGAACTCAGGGTACGGGTGTGCCCACAGGCTGCCAGCACAGCTCGATCTTGATGTTCTAAGAGAGGGATCATTAGCCATCCCCGGGGGGTCTGCCACCTTTCCCAGGGAATTCAGCGTGCACCTTGATCTCTGCTGAGGAATGAGTGTGCCCTGGAAATTCCATTTTATTTGCTCCTTATTACATCATATTGTGTCTAATTAATGATAGTATAGGTGCCCCAGTATGCCCACATAAACAATTTTTCCAAATTTCACAAATACACAGTGGTGAAAAGTGATACAATTACAGCCAATGATATTAAACAGATTATATCTTTTGGTAGCATATCTGGGAAAGGGCAAAGATTCAAATGGCATGTGCCCATTAGTTTTTTCCTAGCTTCTCTTCTGCATAAAATATGGTCATAATGCTGGAGGCAAAGGCACAAGCTAGGGATGCAGGAAAAGAAGGGAAAAGGTCGCTTGGTGCCTTGTGTTATTGTGAATCTCTCATAGCATCTCCTGACTTTGTGTCACATGAGAATGACAAAACCCCAATTTGTATGAGACACCCGTTTGCATATCTCTGTGTTCCACATTATAATCTATTGCATTTCCTGATGAATAGGTTGTGCGTTATAGGTTGGACGTGACTGAGGGACATAGCACCCCCTTGATGTTACAGAGATGTAGTTTTCTTCCTCACTTTTCATTCTCTTTACTGTCTTCAGTTGAATACAACAGCAATTAATTATATTCCCTTCTCTGGAAAGTCACAACATACTGTAGACTGGAGAAATGTAGTTTAATAACTAAGAAGAATATTATTCCATTTTTGAAGACAGATAACCCCAAAACCCATAAAACATAAGACAGATATCTGTCTCTGTTTTTCTCACTGCTCTGTCCCTAGCTCCTTCACCGATGCAGGCAGAGAGCAGGTGCTAATAAATATTTGTTGGAAGAGTAAATGTGTGAACGTGTCCATGAGTATCCACATAAACACCCATGTGTACACACACACACATGTGTACACACACACACACACACCCAAAAGCTCTACATTAGGGTGAAAACAATGCTTTGGGAGAGGCACCTAAATTTCTTTTAGCTTTTTTTATTCTCAAAGACTATAAAAATATGTTTGAAGTGAATGAATAATAAAGCATAACCTATCAAAATATGTGGACCGCACCTAAAATGGTAATTAGAACGAAGTTCATAGCACTTTATGCTTGTAACTAAAAAGGGGAAAGAAAGATCTCAATAATCTAAAGTCCTACCTCAAAACTAGAAAGAAAGCAAAATAAACCCAAATCAGGCAAAATAAAGGAAACAATAAATATACATTTTTTGCTTATTTTAATTTTTCTACAAGTTCTGTGGTTCTGCCTATTTTTTCCCCTTTATGTTTTGGAAGGGTAGCTTTAAATTCTGTTGATTTATAGATTTTTCTTTTACACATTTTGTCTTGAAATTTAACTATCTAATGTATTTGAGCTTATTTTTGTGTATTCTCAAGTTCTGGTGGTTTTATGAAGAAACTTTTCTTAAAGATTTCATTTATTTATTTTTTAGAGAGAGGGGAATGGAAGGAAAAAGAGGAGAGAAATATCAATGTGTGGTTGCCTCATGCACCTGGCTGGCAACCCAGGGACCTGCCCTGATTGGGAATTGAACCAGCGACCCTTCGGTTCACAGCCCGCTCTCAATCCACTGAGCTACAACAGCCAGGGCTATAAAAAAACTTTTTACCAAGCCAAAGTGTCCATCTACAGACTGCTGTCAGTAGTTGTATTGAAGTTGGTGCTATCTGATTGAATACATCAGGTATATTTTAGAGAGAACTCACACGTGGGATGTTTTGGCTAGATGGTTTATGTTCATGAAATAATTTTTTAAGATCTTATTTATTTAGAGAGAGGGGAAGAGAAGGAGAAAGAGAGGGAGAGAAACATGAATGTGTGGTTGCCCCTCGCATGTCCCTGCAACCCAGGCATGTGTCCTGACAGGGATGGAACCAGCAACCCTTTGCTTCGCAGGCCCAATGCTCAATCCACTGAGCTACACCAGCCAGGGCTATTTTTAAAAAAAAAAAATGATGTGATGTTGCTTTTAACTTATGAGATCAATAAAGATTAAAAAGCTCAATAACAGTAGTGGAGCGAATGTGAGGAAATAGGTATTTTTCTCTTACAATTCACCAGGCTGGGTGGGCTAGAGACCTCCCTCTGGTTTCCAGAAGGTGGCGCTACAGCTCCGGTTTGCGGGTTCTCCCTGGCCCCCAGACCCCATCCTTTCTCTGACAGTGCGCTAATCAATGGAGCTGCTGTGACTGTTGCACTGGAGAGCCCACACGAGGATCCCTGCACAGAATGGGAAGGGATGTGGCCTTAGCATTGGGGTTGTGGGTGCCTATGGACCTGGTGGGGAGATCCTGAAGTGAGCAGATTTCCTGCTGAAGTCCTGAAGCAGTCAGCAGGAAACGCCTTATTTTAATGTCCCTTGTTATCCCCATGTTTCCTTTCCTTTCTCCTCCCGTCCGCAGTTACAGGGGGCCTTGCCTTAGTATTCTGGTTTCTTTTGGAGGGAAATCGGTCTCCAGCCACAACCTACACAACCGGGGTAGCAGGGCACGCACTCACTGCTTTCCACCTCCACAGCGGGAGGGGTGGCGGCCACCCTGAACAGCTTTGCCACCCCACCCCCTGCAGCTTCGCTTTAGGTGTCAGGGCCTGGGTGCTCTGGTGGAATTCCTCCCTCCCCATTCAGTCCCAACTCACTTCCTTCCTGCTCTCAGGCAGGCTGGACTTCTACAAAATCTCCATAGATTGGTTTGCAATTTCTATATCATATAAATGGCATTGGTCTTGGCAGTGATTTTTTTGGCTATGACACCAAAAGCAAAACAAGTGGGATTTCATCAAACTTAAAAGCTTCTGAGAAGAAACTATCAACAAAATAAAAAAGGCACCCCACACAATGGGAGAAAATATTTGCAAACTGTATATTGGATAGGGTTAAAATCCAAAATATATAAAACACTCACACATCTCGTTAACAAAAAAAATCTGATTTAAAACTGGGGAAAGGACTTGAATAGACATCTCTCCAGAAAAGACATCCAAATGGCTTTTCTCCCTTTATGTCCATCAGTATGAAGGGATTTTAACCTCCATTGACATAAACAAAGAGAACTTGCAGACAGAAAACCAGCAAGGAAACAGCAACCTTGAATGGTACATTGGACCAGATGAGCTTCATTGGTATTTTTAGAACATTTCACACCAAAATAGCAGAACATACCTTCTTTTCAAATGCACACACAACATTTTCCAGGATAGGCCACCTAACAAATCTCAATAAATTTTAAAAAATTGAAACTACATCAAGTACCTTCTTTGACCACAATAATATGAAAATAGAAATTGATCACAAGAGGAACACTGAGAAACATGCAACACGTGGAAGCTAAGTAACATTCCACCAAACACTAAATAAGTTAACAATGAAATCAAGGAAACAATCAAAAGACACCTTGAATCAAATGAAAATGAAAACCCAACAAGCCCAAATCTCTAAGACACAGCAAAAACAGTCCTAAAGGAACTAGAAAAAGAAAAGAAAACCCAAGATGAATAGAAGGAAGAAAATAATAAAGATCAGAGCAGAAATAAGCAAAATAGAGTCTTAAAAAATACAAAAGATCAATGAAACCAAGAGCTAGATCTTTGATAAGATAAGCCAGATTAATAAACCTTCAACTAGATCCATCAAGAAAAAAAGAGAGGACCCAAATAAATAAAATCAGAAATGAAAACAGAGAAGTGACATCTGACACTACAGAAATAAAAGGATTATAAGAAAATAATACAAACAACTGTATGCCAACAAATTGGACAGTTTGGAAGAAATGGATAAATTCCTAGAAACATACAATCTTCCAAGACTGAATCAAGAAAAACAGAAAATTTGAACAGACTGATCACTACCGAGGAAAACAAATCGGTTGTGAGAAAACTCCCAACAACAAAAATATTTGACTGGATGACTTCACAGGTGAATTTTGCCAAACATTCAAAGAAGAATTAACATCTATCCTTCTCAAACTATTCTGCTGGGGGTGGGGGGGGCGGGGGACACAAAATCTCAAGAGGAGGGAAGGCTTCCAGCACATTTTATGAGACAGCATTGGTCTGATTTCAAAATCAAACAAAAGCACTACAAAAAGAAAAAGAAAATTCTAGGCCAGTATCTCTGATGAACATAGATGCAAAAATCCTCAACAAAATATTGGTTAAATGAATTCAGCAATATATCTAAAAGATCATACACCATGATCAAGCAGGATTTATTCCTTGATTGAAAGGTTGCTTCAATATTTGCAAATCAATTATCATGACACACCACACAAACAAAATGATGGATAAAAATCACATGATCATATCAAGAGATACAGAAAAATCATTTGATAAAATCCAGTACCCATATATGATAAAAAATCTCTCAGCAAAGTGGGAATAAAGGGACCATAACTCAACATAAGAAAGGCCATATATAACAAATCCACAGTTAGTATAAAGTTAGCTTATCATACTCAATGGGGAAAAGCTAAAAGTATTTTCCTTAAGACAAAGAACAAGACAAGATTGTCCACTTCCACCACTCTTATTCAACAGAGTATTAGAAGTTCTAGCCACAGCAATCAAACAAGAAAAAGAAATAAATTTTCCAAATTGGAAAGAAAGGAGTGAAACTGTTATTATTTGCAGATGACATGATCTATATACAGAGAACCCTAAAGATTCCACACACACAAAAAAAGTATAGAACTGATAAATGAATTCAGTAAATTAGCAGAATATAAAATTAATATTCAGAAGCTGGTTTCAGAAATCAGTTTCATTTTTATACACTGATAATAAAATATCAAAAAGAGAAATTAAGAAAACAATCCCATTTACAATTGCATCAAAAAATAAAATACCTAGAAATAAATTAATCCAAGGTGGCAAAAGACCCGTACTTGGAAGATCATAACACATTGAGAGCAATACTGAAGATACACATTACACGGAAGCAGATACTGTGCTCATGGATAGGAAGAAGTAGCATCGTTAAAAATATCCATACTATGCAAAGCAGGCTACAGATCCAACACAATCCCTATCAAAATACCAATGGCATTGTTCACAGAACTGGAAAAATAAGCCTAAAATTTACATGGAACAACAAAAGACTCCAAATGGCCAGAGCAGTCTTGAGAAAAAAGTACAGAGTTGGAGGTATCACACTACCTGATATCAAACCATACTGTACAAGTCTGTAGTAATCACAGAAGCATGTTAGTGATATAAAAACAGACACATAGATCAATGAAACAGAAATAAATTCACGTCCACATAGTCAATATATGACAAAGGAGGAAAGAATACACAATGGGGTAAAGACAGTCTATTTAATAGATGGTGTTGGAAAAATTAGCAGATATATGCAAAACTAAAATTAGATCACCTTCTTACATTATATTTAATAATAAAATAAAAATGGATTAAATGTCAGACTCGAAACCATAAAAACCCTAAAAGAAAACATGAGCAGTAAAATCTTGGACATCTCTTGTAGCAGTACTTTTTCTTTGTCTCGTTGTGCAAGGAAAACAAAAGAATATAAAAAAAACGGGACTACATCAAACTAAAAAAGGTTTTGCACAGCAAAGGAAACCATCAACAAAATGAAAAGATAACCTACTGAATAAAAGAAAGAACTCATACAACTCAGCACCAAAAACCAAACAATCCAATTTAAAAATGGTTAGAAGACCTGAATAAAAATTTCTCCAAAGAGAACATACAGATGGCCAATAGATATAGGGAAAGAAGCTCGAAGTCTCTAATCATCAGAGAAATGCAAATTAAAACCACAATGAGACCATCTCACACCTGTCAAAAGGTCTATTATCAATAAATCAACAAAGAGTAAGTGTTAATAAGGATGCAGAGAAAAGGAAACCCTTGTGCACTGCTGGTGGGATTGCAAATTGGTGCAGCCACTATAGAAAACAGTGTGGAGTTTCCTCAAAATTTTGAAAATAGAACTATCTTATGACCCAGCAACTCCACTTTTGGGCATTTATCCAAAGAAATCCAAACACAAATATGTGCCCCTATGTTTACTGCAGTGTTTGCACAATAGCCAAGATATGGAAGCAACCCAAGTGGCCCTCAACAGACCATTGGATAAAGAACACGTGGTATTGCATGTATATACAATAGAATATTACTCAGCCATAAAAAAAGAAATCTTACCATTCTCACCAACACGGATGGACTTACAAATTATTACACTAAGTGAAATAAGTCAGACACAGAAAGATAAATACTGTATGATTTCACTTATGTGAGGAATCTAAATTAATCCACACATACAGAGACCAAACTGAGAGTTGCCAGATGGGAGGGTCTTGGGGAAGCTGAGTGAAAAAATGTAGAGGGAGTAAGAAAGAAGTTACAAACTATTCACAGTGATACATGGGACAGCATAGGGAATACAGTCAATAATATTGCAATAAATGTGGATGGTGCCAGGTGGGTACTGGACTTATTGGAGGGATCACTTTGTAAATTATTTAATTGTCTAACCACTATGTCATACACCTGAAACAAGTATGAAACAATACTGAGTGTTAACTGTAATTGAAAAAAATTTTTAGAAGAGTCCAAAAAAGGGTGCGTCCCCATTGGGAATTGCAAATACATTGGTCAAGGAGTAAAAACCTGCAGACAGAAGGTAAGTTCTGCAAACGTAACACACAGCATTGTGATTACAGTGAACAATATTGTATTATGTACCTCCAAGTTGCTAAGAAACTAGACCTTAAATGTTCTCACCACACACAAAAAAGATAATTATGTGAAGCAATAAAGGTGTTAGCTAACACTACAGCAGATACCATATTACAGTCTATACGTGTAACACCACGCCACACACTTCAGCTCATGCAATGTCATATGTCCATCTTATTTCAATAAAAAAGGACTAAGGAAAAGACATAACTAGTAAGTCAACAAAGGAGATAAAGTAGAAAAATTTAAAAATACCTTATTCACATAAAAGGAGGCAGAAAAGAGGGAAAACAAAAGAAAGAACACACAGGACAAAGAGAAAACAGCAAGATGCTAAGTTTAAATTCAATCTATCAATAATAAAATTAAATGATCTTAACATTTAAATTAAAAGGCATAGACTGTTGTACTGCATAGAAAAGTAAGACCCAAGTATCTACTCACCAT
The DNA here is from genome assembly GCA_004027475.1 of Anoura caudifer. Taxonomy (NCBI): domain Eukaryota; kingdom Metazoa; phylum Chordata; class Mammalia; order Chiroptera; family Phyllostomidae; genus Anoura; species Anoura caudifer. The sequence continues at coordinate 59,919 of PVKU01009290.1, forward strand.
AAGAAATTTCATTAAATCAAGAATAGGGAGGCATTTGAATAACTATATTAATAGCAGACAAAACAAATTACAGAGCAAAAAGTATTAGGCATAGCAGGATCATTTCTATAATAATTAAGGTGCCAATTTATAAAGAGAACATAGCAATCTAAATGTTTAAAGCCTTGATACCAAAGCTTCAGAATACATGAAGCAAAAACTAATAAAATTTATGAGGAAAAAGACAAATCCACAATTACAGTCAGATATGTCAACAACCCTTTCTTTCTCAATTATTCATCGAACAAATGGAGAGGAAAGAAAGGTGGAGGATCAAACAAACTATCAACTAACTTGACCCAACTGACATTTATTGACCATCACACTTAATTATAGCATTCTTTTTCATTCTATATGGGACTCTAACAAATCAGTGAAATCAAACACTGGTTTTTGAAAAGATCAACAAAATTACTAAAAACTTAGTCAAAAATGATCAAGAAAAAAGAGAGAGATTACCGATACTCAGAATGCAAGAGGGAACATCATTAGAAATCCCTATAGGCATCAAAAGTATAGCAGGGGCTTATTCTGAACAACTTTATGACAATAAGTTTAACAACTTAGATGAAGTAGCTAATATCTTGAAAAGCGCTAGTTATTAAAACACCAAGTTGGAAAGGAAGAAATAAGTAACCTGTATCTGTCAAACAAAACTGAATTTATAATTAAAAACTCGCCCATAAAGAAAATTTTAGACCTAAATGGTTCCAGTGGTCAATTCTACCAAACATTTAATGAAGAAATAATAGCAAGTCTACATAAACTGTTCCAAAAAACTGACGAAGAAGGAATTTCCTAATTCATTCTCCGAGGCCATCATCCCGCTTCTCCCCAAACCAGACATTAGCATTGAAATAAAACTACAGCCTAACATCCTAAATGAACCTGAATACAAAAATATTTAATATTTTAGTAAATAAAATACAAAAATACTCAAAAATTACGCAGCATGAACGAATGGAATTTATTACAGGAATTCGAGTTTACTTAACTTTAACTGGCAATGTAATTGAAGATTTTAACAGTCCAAAAAGAAAAGCAGTATGCTCATATCAGAAGAAGCAGAAAAAATTTCAATAAAATCCTTTCTCTAACCATGATAAAAATGCTCAGCAAAGTAAAAACAGATGGAACTCCCTCAGTGTGAAAAAAGACAACTATGAAAAACCTTCAGCTAATATCCCACTGACGGAAAAAGACGAACATGACGGCTTCCCTCCTAAATTTGGCAAAAAGGCAAAAATGTCTGTTCTTACTATTTCTATTCAAAATTGTACTGTATGTTTTTACCAGTACATGAAGGCAAGAAAAATAAAGACAAGGCATCCACTTTGGAAAAGAAGAAAGAAAACTCTTTGTATTCGGAGGGAATATGTTCATCCACGCAGAAAAAGAGTAAGGGATCTACACAAGAACTTGTAGAACTAAAACAGTAAATTTAACAAGGTTTCAATGTAAAGGTCAATGTACAAAAATTAAATTTATTTCTGTACGCAATCAGTAAGAGAAAATGTTAATATATACATCAGCATCAGATTTAGGAAATACTTCACAGTAAGTGTGACAAGAGCTGGGTGAAACTAAAAAAATCACCACCACGAGAAATCAATCAGGACCTAAACGGAAACACAAACTGAGCTCGTGGTTTGAAGTATTAACGTGACCGTTTCGCCCACACTGACCTACAGATTAAGTGCAATCCCCGTCAAAGTCCTAGCAAGCCTTTCTGTAAAAGTTCACTAGCTCATTTTAAAATGTATATGGAAATATAAATGACCTAAAACTGCCAAATATACTTTATTTAAAAAAGAACATAGTTAAAAAAAACTGATGCTACTTGAGTACAAGAATTATTGTAAAGCCCCAGGAATTAAGAAAGTTAATGTTGGCATAGTGATAGACATATACATCAGAATAGAGCATCTAGAAATAAACCCAGGCATTGATTAGTGAAAAAGTAATGTTTTTCAGTAAATAGTGAAAAAAAAGGGTTTTGATTGCTACCTCACACCACATAGTTTTAATTTAAAAAATTGAGTATAAACTTAAATGTAAGACCTAAAACCATTAAACTTCTTTCTACAATTTTTCTTCTGAAACAGAAAAAAATCTATGTGATCTTGTACTTAGTAAAGGTTTATTAAATATTATACCAAAAGCAGAGATTATAAAGATCAATAAATTGGACTTTATAAAAATAAAAAGCTTTACTGTTTAAAAGATATTATATCCATGAGAAGAAAAAAATATTTGCAAATTATCTATATAATAAAGTTCTTATGCCTAGAACATATAAAGGACTCTTGTAATTTAATAATAATAAGAATGCAAATCAAAATATGGGCAAAAAATGTGAACTGACACTTCACCAAAAAAAAAAATGCAAGTAGTACATGAAAAAATGCTCAGCATTTTTAGTTATTTGGTAAATGCATATTAAAATCATAATGAGCTACCACTACACACTCACCAAAATAGCTAAATTTTTTTAAAACTGATCATTGCAAGTTTTGTTAAGGACATGGAGGAAAATGTCATCGGAAGGGGCCAGGCTGAGACGGGTATGCCCCGGTAGGGTCAGGAATGTGGGCTTCTTGACTTCGTGCAGGAAAGATTTCAAGTCGTGAGTCGAGGAGGTTTTGAGAATATGTTTATTAAAGCTGGGGACAGTGAGACAGAGGAAGGACTTAGCATAGAAGAAGCAAGACCACAGCAAAGGAGCGAGCCCTGGCGGGGCTGCTTCAGCTCACTGAGAAGTCACGGAGACAACAGGAAAGAAAGCCCTTGGAGCTAAAGGAAGGGCTCCGTGAGCACGCACTGGGTCCTTTGTCTTGCCTTCTGTTTTCTGCAGGGGGGAATTTGAGGGGAGCTCTCAATCAGAATATTCATCGGCTTTCCAGGCGTGTCTTTCAGTACCCTGACGCGTCAAAATGAGTGTATAGTGGGGGTTGGGATCATTCTCTGGTCAGCTTCACCTCTATCTTGGATTTTTCTGGCTCTAATGGGTTTTTTGTTACTTAGTCCCCTGATTTCATTTGTTCTTGGGTTTGTCTGGCACAAATGGCACTAATTGGGTCTCGCTATTACCTCCCTGACTGGGGTGATTTAAGTTACTGCCCTCTGGTCAGGGAGATGTACACCATCTGCTCCCAGGTGTCTTTGGCTAGAGAAGATAAGATCTTGCGATCTATTAGCTGGCTGCTAATTGCTCAGTCCTTTCTTTAACTATCTGTCTCAGATTTCCCATTCCACTTGTCAGGGAACTTCCCTCCATTCTTCCTAACCTGCCTCAGAAATGAGATTCTCATAAAACTGCTTGAAAGAATGTAAAATGGTCCAACCATCTGGAAAATAATTTGGCCACTTCATAATAAGTAAAATACATACCTACACTGTGACTCTGCCGTTGAAC